>JAYJKI010000464.1:0-173553 GCA_035609135.1 Eleutherodactylus coqui
TTTGGCACGGGCATTGATTATGTCATAAATAGGAAAAGTTAATAGGTCCCAACTCAATTATACAATTCTAAGCGCAAAAGAATTAGCGTCCAAATTTTACGTACGGAATCTAATTCTCTCACTTCCCAGTAGTAAGGGCTCTTTTCAGATGACTAAAAGCCTCTAGGGCTGCAGGCAACCATTTTACCAAGTCGGCCCCCTTCTTAGTCAGATTGGTCAGGGGGTGAGTGATAACCGAGTAATTCTTAATGAATTTACAGTAAAAGTTTGCGAGACACAAAAACTGCTGGAGACTCATTGGGAGATTGTTGCTACTTTATCAGACTCCATCCAAATCTCTGTGGGTGAGACCACATAACCCGGGAAAGATACTTGTTTAGTACCAAATGTACATTTCTCCAACTTGACAAACAGTTAATACTTGCGCAAATGGGTCAGAAGCAACCTCAGGTGCCACACATGTGAATCTCAGTCTGGAGAATACACCAGAATGTCATCAAGATATATGACCAGGAAGTCATGGAAGACTGCGTTCATAAAACCCTGGAACACAGCGGGGGCGTTACAGAGTCCGAAGGGCATGACCAGACATTCAAAATGTCGTAACAGGGTGTTGAACGTGGTCTTCCATTCATCTCCCTCATGAATGTGAAATAAATTGTAAGCCCCCCCTAAGTCCAGTTTGGAAAACCAGTGGGCTCCTACTACCTGATTCAAAAAGTCCGGGGGGGAGCACTGGCTCTTCACTGTGATTTTATTCAAAGCCCGATAATCCACACAAGGACTCAATGTCCCATCCTTTTTAACACAGAAGAAACCTTCCCCGGCAGGGGACCTGGACGGCCGGATATGTCGTTTGGCCAGAGACTCCGAGATATAGGAATTAAGGGCTTTGTGCTCACGCCCCGACAAATTGAAAATGGCTCCCTTAGGGATGGGACTCTCAGGTATCAGATCAATACCACAGTCCCACTCTCTATGGGGAGGCAAAGTCTCAGACCGAGGCAGATGGAATAACTTGAATTGGGGTGACTTACTACAAATTCGCTAACAAATCAGATCATCTACCAGCATCCAGTCTCGAAAAAGGGCTAAAACTAGCAATGTCCTCAAAATTAACACTCCTCAGGGTATTTCGACGTCTAACCCTGACCGGATTTACAACACCTTACTTGAATACTACAACACACTACATAAGGTCCAAGAGGGTAGTGCATCTCACCAGAAAGCACATTTCTAGGAGCAGTGAAACTCCCCTCCCTATCAAATGCTCAGAGATAGTCTCTAAATGCAAATATATCTAAAGAAGAAATATTGAACACCATTAAAAACCTTAAGCTATGCAATGCCCCTGGACCTGACGGTTTCACAGTTCTTTATTACAAAAAATTCAAATATATCTTAGTCCAACCATTGATAAAACTATTCCAAGACTTTATGAAGGTAGAGACTCCACTAAATAAATTTCTGGACTCCCAGCTCACAGTAATCCCTAAAGAAAATAAAATTTACCTGTCCCCAAAAAGTTACAGACCTTATGCATTGCTGAACCAGGATTACAAGATGTTTAGGGCCATTCTAGCTCCATGACTGAATAGCCTTCTCCCAGCCATGGTCCTGTTATCGGACCACACCGGTACCGATCTGATGACCTCGTTGCCAGGTGCCAAATTGGTAGATATGGAAGCCCGTGATGAGAAGATTTTGCTACCATTATCTATCAATAGCATGAAATCAGTCCATGTTATGTCAAGACACTATTCCAATGAATTCTACTTTATTATGAACATTGCCAACTCTTGTACAGAAAGAATGGGCGTATCCAAATGTTGCTTGGTACAAAGATTACTGTTACGTAGCTTACTGTTACAAAGGTGAAAATACTTATTGATCACAAGACTTAATGACATCTATATTGACATTATATTCTCAAAGCTCTTAAAGGGGTTGTCCCGCGCCGAAACGGGTTTTTTTTTTCTTCAACCCCCCCCCCCCCCCCCGTTCGGTGCGAGACAACCCCGATGCAGGGACTTTAAAAAAAAACGCTCAGCGCTTACCTTAATCCCCGCGCTCCGGTGACTTCTATACTTACCGGCTGAAGATGGCCGCCGGGATCCTCTTCCTCCGTGGACCGCAGCTCTTCTGTGCGGTCCATTGCCGATTCCAGCCTCCTGATTGGCTGGAATCGGCACGTGACGGGGCGGAGCTACACGGAGCCCCATTGAAGAAAGCAGAAGACCCGGACTGCGCAAGTGCGTCTAATTTGGCCATTCGACCATTTTAGACGGCGAAAATTAGGCGGGCTCCATGGAGACGAGGACGCCAGCAGCGGAGCAGGTAAGTGAAAAACTTTTTATAACTTCTGTATGGCTCATAATTAATGCACAATGTACATTACAAAGTGCATTATTATGGCCATACAGAAGTGTATAGACCCACTTGCTGCCGCGGGACAACCCCTTTAAGGCCCGTCTCAGACACAGAATTACCTAAGTCAGGATATTGCTGTTGCATTAGACAATAGTTCTGCAATAATTGTGTGTCTTCTCTGTTAACATAGCTTAGCCTTATTTAATTTGTCTGTTGACTTCTTATCTTAAAATCCTAGTTCCTGGCACTACAAAGCATAGGTTTTAGTCTTCTATTTAAGGGTCAGTAGTCCAATACAAGGTAAGAAACATACACTTATTGCATTCTGAAACTTAACACTTTATATTCCATGACAGTCCATAGGGAGCATGTAGGGTTTATACCTGTAATACAAGCCCCAGACAACATCTGTAAAGTGTTAAACATTGTGGACCATGTCTGTAGTATAACTACCCAGATGACCTTGTTAGCGCTGGACCTTGAAAAAAGCTTTTGATACACTATTGTGGGAATATTTATTTTGGGTTTAAAAAGTCAATGGAATCCAGGGTCCCTTCCTTTTTACACTCTTCGCGATCTACACTACACCTATGCTCCTTAAATTACTCTCCACTAGGGGGAACTAATCAATAGGGGAACCAGACAGGGGTGCCCCCTGTCCCCGGCCTTATTTGATTTAGCTATTAAGCCACTAGTGAAGGCCATCTACTCAATGTCCATTTTAGACATTTGGGGAAGTCTTGCAGGCCTACAAGTAAACATAGTATATCAAAAGTATCCTATATCAACACCCCAGAACATTTTAACAAACTGATTGATCTCAATTTTCAATTTCAACAAAAACATTATATTACATACTTGGGTGTCAATGTGACTACTCTAATACATTCCCTGTATAAAGAGAATTATCCCTTCCTACTTAAGAAACATACAACAAACCAGTTGAAATGGGATTGGCCTTATTTGTTATGGGTGGGTAGGATTAATGCAATTAAAATGGTCACTTTGCCAAGCATGCTCTTTCTCTTTAGATGTTTGCCAATACCCATCCCTCTGCCCACTCTGCCAACTTTCAATGTACTTTACTTAAGTTCATCTGGGCCAATAAATGTTCTAGGATTAAACACACTTTAATGTACTACCATTGACGAATTAGGAGGCCTGTCTGTGCCCAATTTAGTCAAATACTTCAAATCCACGCAACTGGCCCAATAGACTATATGCCTGGGTAGCACAAATAGTGCACGCTGGATGGACATTGAGAAAAGACGTATATAACCTGATTCTATCCTTAACCTGGTCCACGAATCCACTTCCTTCTGGATTGCTTCAGATGAGCCCCCTTTCCTTTTACTCTATTTTGTTGTAGAGAAGTTCTCGATTTAAACATAAACTGTCCTCTAAGCCCTCGCTGATGCTACCCATAATCCCCAACTCACACTTCTCACCAAGTCTGGACCTATCCTGTTTCACATGGTTTAAAAGCAATCATATAATTACATTACTCCCCTTCTACTATAAGTACAGATGAGCGAGCACCAAAATGCTCGGGTGCTCGTTACTCGAGACGAATTTTATGCGATGCTCGAGGGTTCGTTTCGAGTAACGAACCCCATTGAAGTCAATGGGCGACTCGAGCGCTTTTGTATATCGCCGATGCTCGCTAAGGTTTTCATTTGTGAAAATCGGGGCAATTCAAGAAAGTGATGGGAACGACACAGAAACGGATAGAGCAGGCGAGGGGCTACAGGTTGGGCTGCATCTCAAGTTCCCAGGTCCCACTATTAAGCCACAATAGCAGCAAGAGGGGCCCCCCCCCCCCCAACAACTTTTACATCTGAAAAGCCCTCATTAGCAATGCATACCTTAGCTAAGCACCACACTACCTCCAACAAAGCACAATCACTGCCTGCATGACACTCCGCTGCCACTTCTCCTGGGTTACATGCTGCCAAATGCCCCCCCCCCCCCCACGACCCAGTGTCCACAGCGCACACCAAACTGTCCCTGCCCAGCCTTCAGCTGCCCTCATGCCACGCCACCCTCATGTCTATTTATAAGTGCGTCTGCCACAGGAAAAGCAGGCACACACTGCAGAGGCTTGGCACGGCTAGGCAGCGACCCTCTTTAAAAGGGGCGGGGCGATAGCCCACAATGCTGTACAGAAGCAATGAGAAATCCAATCCTGTGCCACCTCCATCTGGAGCTGCACACGTGGGCATAGCAATGGGGAACCTATGTGCCACACACTATTCATTCTGTCAAGGTGTCTGCATGCCCCAGTCAGACCGCGTTTTTTTATATATAGTCACAGGCAGGTACAACTCCGCAATGGGAATTCCGTGTGCACCCACAGCATGGGTGGCTCCCTGGAACCCACCGGCGGTACATAAAAATATCCCATTGCATTGCCCATCACAGCTGAGGTAGTATTGTCATGTTTAATGCAGGTGGGCTTCGGCCCACACTGCATGCCCCAGTCAGACTGGGGTTCTTTCGAAGTGGAAACAGATGCATTTACAACTCCCTGTGGACCCACAGCATGGGTGGGTGCCAGGAAGCCACCGGTGGTACATAAATATATCCCATTGCATTGCCCAACACAGCTGAGGTAGTAATGTCATGTTTAATGCAGGTGGGTTTCGGCCCACACTGCATGCCCCAGTCAGACTGGGGTTCTTTAGAAGTGGACACAGATGCATTTACAACTCCCTGTGGACCCACAGCATGGGTGGGTGCCAGGAAGCCACCGGCGGTACATAAATATATCCCATTGCATTGCCCAACACAGCTGAGGTAGTAATGTCATGTTTAATGCAGGTGGGCTTCGGCCCACACTGCATGCCCCAGTCAGACTGGGGTTCTTTAGAAGTGGACACAGATGCATTTACAACTCCCTGTGGACCCACAGCATGGGTGGCTCCCTGGAACCCACCGGCGGTACATAAAAATATCCCATTGCATTGCCCATCACAGCTGAGGTAGTATTGTCATGTTTAATGCAGGTGGGCTTCGGCCCACACTGCATGCCCCAGTCAGACTGGGATTCTTTAGAAGTGGAAACAGATGCATTTACAACTCCCTGTGGACCCACAGCATCCGGCGGTACATAAATATATCCCATTGCATTGCCCAACACAGCTGAGGTAGTAATGTCATGTTTAATGCAGGTGGGTTTCGGCCCACACTGCATGCCCCAGTCAGACTGGGGTTCTTTAGAAGTGGAAACAGATGCATTTACAACTCCCTGTGGACCCACAGCATGGGTGGCTCCCTGGAACTCACCGGCGGTACATAAATAAATCCCATTGCATTGCCCATCACAGCTGATGTTATGTCAGCTGTAATGCAGGTGGGCCAAAAATTTATTGGATTACACTGTAGGCGAGGGCCCACAAAAATTGGTGTACCAACAGTACTAATGTACCTGAGAAAAATTGCCCATGCCCAACCGAGAGGGCAGGTGAAACCCATTAATGGCTTTGGTTAATGTGGCTTAATTGGTAACTAGGCCTGGAGGCAGCCCAGTTAAAATAAAAATTGGTTGAGGTGAAAGTTTCAACGCTTTAATGAGCATTGAAACGTATAAAAATTGTTTACAAAAATTATATGAGTGAGCCTTGTGGGCCTAAGAAAAATTGCACGTTCGGCGTGATTACGTGAGGTTTCAGGAGGAGGAGCAGGAGGAGGAGGATGAATATAATACACAGATTGATGAAGCAAAAAGGTCCCCGTTTTGGATGGTGATAGAGAACGATGCTTCCATCCGCGGGTGCAGCCTACGTATTGCTTAGGTATCGCTGCTGTCCGCTGGTGGAGAAGAGAAGTCTGGTGAAATCCAGGCTTTGTTCATCTTGATGAGTGTAAGCCTGTCGGCACTGTCAGTTGACAGGTGGGTACGCTTATCCGTGATGATTCCCCCAGCCACACTAAACACACTCTCTGACAAGACGCTAGCCGCAGGACAAGCAAGCACCTCCAGGGCATACAGCGCGAGTACAGGCCACGTGTCCAGCTTCAACACCCAGTAGTTGTAGGGGGCAGAGGCGTCACCGAGGACGATGCTGCAATCGGCTACGTACTCCCTCACCATCCTTTTACAGTGCTCCCGCCAACTCAGCCTTGACTGGGGACCGGTGACACAGTCTTGCTGGGGAGCCATAAAGCTGTCAAAGGCCTTAGAGAGTGTTCCCCTGCCTGCGCTGTACATGCTGCCTGATCTCTGCGCCTCCCCTGCTACCTGGGCCGCGGAAATGCGCCTTCGGCCACTAGCGCTGTCGGATGGGAAGTTTACCATCAGTTTATCCACCAGCGCCCTGTGGTATAGCATCATTCTCGAACCCCTTTCCTCTTCGGGAATGAGAGTGGAAAGCCTCTCCTTATACCGTGGATCGAGCAGTGTGTACACCCAGTAATCCGTAGTGACCAGAATGCGTGTAACGCGAGGGTCACGAGAAAGGCATCCTAACATGAAGTCAGCCATGTGTGCCAGGGTACCTGTACGCAACACATGGCTGTCCTCACTAGCAAGATCACTTTCAGGATCCTCCTCCTCCTCCTCTGGCCATACACGCTGAAAGGATGACAGGCAAGCTGCATCTGTACCCTCAGCAGTGGGCCAAGCTGTCTCTTCCCCCTCCTCCTCCTCCTCCTCCTCCTCTGGCCATACACGCTGAAATGATGACAGGCAAGCTGCATCTGTACCCTCAGCAGTGGGCCAAGCTGTCTCTTCCCCCTCCTCCTCATGCTCCTCCCCCTCCTCCTCAACGCGCTGAGATAAAGACATGAGGTTGCTCTGACTATCCAGCGACATACTGTCTTCCCCCGCCTCCGTTTCTGATTCCAAAGCGTCTGCCTTTATGCTTTGCAGGGAACTTCTCAAGAGGCATAGCAGAGGAATGGTGACGCTAATGATTGCAGCATCCCCGCTCACCATCTGGGTAGACTCCTCAAATTTTCCAAGGACCTGGCAGATGGCTGCCAACCAGGCCCACTCTTCTGTAAATAATTGAGGAGGCTGACTCCCACTGCGCCGCGCAAGTTGGAGTTGGTATTCCACTATAGCTCTACGCTGCTCATAGAGTCTGGCCAACATGTGGAGCGTAGAGTTCCACTGTGTGGGCACGTCGCACAGCAGTTGGTGCACTGGCAGATTAAACCGATGTTGCAGGGTCCGCAGGGTGGCAGCGTGCGTGTGGGATTTGCGGAAATGTGCGCAGAGCTGGCGCACCTTTCCGAGCAGGTATGACAAGTGGGGGTAGCTTTTCAGAAAGCGCTGAACCACCAAATTAAAGACATGGGCCAGGCATGGCACGTGCGTGAGGCTGCCGAGCTGCAGAGCCGCCACCAGGTTACGGCCGTTGTCACACACGACCATGCCTGGTTGGAGGCTCAGCGGCGCAAGCCAGCGGTCGGTCTGCTCTGTCAGACCCTGCAGCAGTTCGTGGGCCGTGTGGCTCTTCTCTCCTAAGCTGAGTAGTTTCAGCACGGCCTGCTGACGCTTGCCCACCGCTGTGCTGCCACGCCGCGTGACACCGACTGCTGGCGACGTGCTGCTGCTGACACATCTTGATTGCGAGACAGAGGTTGTGTAGGAAAAGGAGGAGGGTGGTTTAGTGGAGGAAGCATACACCCCCGCAGATACCACCACTGAGATGGGGCACGCAATTCGGGGGGTGGGTAGGACGTGAGCGGTCCCAGGCTCTGACTCTGTCCCAGCCTCCACTAAATTCACCCAATGTGCCGTCAGGGAGATATAGTGGCCCTGCCCGCCTGTGCTTGTCCACGTGTCTGTTGTTAAGCGGACCTTGGCAGTAACCGCGTTGGTGACGGCGCGTACAATGTTGCGGGAGACGTGGTCGTGCAGGCCTGGGACGGCACATCGGGAAAAGTAGTGGCGACTGGGAACCGAGTAGCGCGTGGCCACCGCCGCCATCATGCTTTTGAAAGCCTCCGTTTCCACAACCCTATACGGCAGCATCTCTAGGCTGATCAATTTTGCAATGTGCACGTTTAACGCTTGAGCGTGCAGGCGCGTGGCGTCGTACTTGCGCTTGCGCTCAAACTGTGGCGCTAGCGACGTCTGGACGCTACGCTGAGAGACATTGCTGGATGGGGCCGAGGACAGCGGAGGTGAGGGTGTGGGTGCAGGCCAGGAGACGGTACTGCCTGTGTCCTCAGAGGGGGGTTGGATCTCAGTGGCAGGTTGGGGCACAGGGGGAGAGGCAGTGGTGCAAACCGGAGGCGGTGAACGGGCATCGTCCCACCTTGTGGGGTGCTTGGCCATCATATGTCTGCGCATGCTGGTGGTGGTGCCTCCCCAGCTGATCTTGGCGCGACAAAGGTTTCACACCACTGTTCATCGGTCGTCAGGCGTCTCTGTGAAAAACTGCCACACCGTAGAGCACCTTGACCTCTGCAGGGTGGCATGGCGCGAGGGGGCGCTTTGGGAACCAGTTGGTGGATTATTCGGTCTGGCCCTGCCTCTACCCCTGGCCACCGCACTGGCTCGGCCTGTGCCCACACCCTGACTTGGGCCTCCGCATCCTCGCCCGCGTCCACGTCCTATAGGCCTACCCCTACCCCTCAGCATGGTGTATTAGCAGTAGTGCAGAAACAGAACGCTGTAATTAAATGTGCCGCTTATTGGCCTGTGGTTGGAGGCTGACTTCGTTTACGGAACCCCAGGAAATAATTTTGCGCAATCCTGCTGTAACACTTAGCTGGCTGCGTATTTATTTGGAGAACTACTACCCCCAGCAGACACGGACCCAGAACACTGAGCACAGTGACAGGCAGGCCAAATAGATTTTTTTCCAATATTTTTTTTCAAAAGGACCACTGCGTATATTCAATCTATAATATATGTCTTCTGGCCCTGCCTACACAATTCTCTCCCTGGAGTATTACTGCAGGGCGCAATGCCGATATACCAAAAAAAAAATGTGCAACACTGCTAAAAGCAGCCTCCACACTACTGCACACGGTTAGATGTGGCCCTAAGAAGGACCGTTGGGGTTCTTGAAGCCTACAATAACTCCTAACGCTCTCCCTGCCTCCACACTTCTGTCCCTGGACTATTACTGCAGGGCGCAATTCTCTGCACGGCCGATATACCAAAAAAAAAAAATGTGCAACACTGCTAAAAGCAGCCTCCACACTACTGCACACGGTTAGTTGTGGCCCTAAGAAGGACCGTTGGGGTTCTTGAAGCCTACACTAACTCCTAACACTCTCCCTATAGCAGCTCCGGCACCAATAGCACTGTCCCTCAGCTATCTCACAACGCATCTGTGGCGAGCCACGGGAGGGGCCGATTTTTATACTCGGGTGACACCTGATCTCCCCAGCCACTCACTGCAGGGGGGTGGTATAGGGCTTGAACGTCGCAGGGAGAAGTTGTAATGCCTTCCCTGTCTTTCAATTGGCCAGAAAAGCGCGCTAACGTCTCAGAGATGAAAGTGAAAGTAACCCGAACACCGCGTGGTACTCGTTACGAGTAACGAGCATCCCGAACACGCTAATACTCGAACGAGTATCAAGCTCGGACGAGTACGTTCGCTCATCTCTAACTATAAGTCAAGATTTATCACCAAACACCAATTTTTGACCACATTCAAACCACCCACACATGAATACCTACGGATCAATCAGGTGTTCAATTTTGACCAATCCCTACTTCTACCCCTGTTCTTCCCAAGTTAGGAACATGATCCACACCTGGTGGTCCTGCCTGTAGGTTGTAGAACTGTGATCACAAGTCTATAGGTTGATAAATCGCTTGTTTGTGGGTCCAAATCCAAAATCTCCCAAGGTCTTCCTCCCAGGAGATTGACCACCGAAGCTTAAATTTAGAGCCCATCAACTTATTCAGGTTATCTGTATGGCCGCAAGAATTCCTATCACTTCCAAATGAAAAAGCTTGAGTCCTTCTTCCCTGTGGTAACCAATAGAATATCTACAATTATGATGTACAAAAAGATCCACCCTATCAGAATGGACACGCTACCCAATTTTCTTACTTCCTGGCATCTAGAGGTCCCAGGGCTACATTATAACTTATCTTCTACCTAACCACCCTACCAGAAGCCATTCCCTGATATTCAGTATACAAAGTTTTAATATGGATTCTCGATGACCCCATATTATATACCCTTTGTTACCACTTCCAGGTAGTTCATTTTGATGAGAACAATGTTATAATAAAAATTGCAGTACTTCAAGTCAGTAATAATGAGCCCCCTGTGCGGGGAATTAGGAATGTGGAACCTTAGCAATATTTGTATGAACATTTTCAATAAAAACCATTGAAACTAAAGTAGCTTATGTATTATCCTTGCTTCCATCAGAGCCTCTCTCTTGGGCTTCTCCCTTATGGGAATCTGATGATGCCTTTCCTGCCCACCTTTCTATTATTTTTCAGAGTCATTAAAGAACTTGTATGGCTTCTGCTGCTTTAGCTATTTTTTACCTGCAGCAATACTTGAGTAATATACTGTCTAATTTCATACCCTGGCATTTAAATTAACCTGAAAACATTAAGCTCTGCTGCTGGTGGCATTCCATGAAGGTGTATTGAGCCACATCAAAGATATACTGGTTGGGGGGCGGAGCCTGACCTCCGAGCGTAATGGCTGCTTAAGACCAGCGCTCCGTCTGCGAGGTGTCCCTGCAGGGTTTTATTTTAAGCTATTTACAGCGGACATGCCGAAATCAGCGAAGGAGAGGAGCGGAGAGCAGCTGAGCACCCCCCGGGCGCTGAAAAACCAAGTCGGGATGCAGCGCTTTCTAAAAGAACGGGACTCCCGGTCCCCGCGCCCCCCAGCAAAGATGGCGCCGACCCACGAGGTTACAGCTTCAGCTCAAAGTAAGGAGAGGGGAGGGGGGTCTTCATCGGATGAAGAGGAGGACAATGAAATCATTTCAAAGGGCTTCATGAAACAGCTTTTAGCTGATGCCCTGCAGCCCCTGATCTCAGACCTGGCAGAGATTAAGGAGGACGTTAAACACCTGGGGCGCAGGGTGGAAGACCTGGAGGTGTCCTCCTCCTCCATTACAGCTCATGCCATTGCATTAGCGCAAGTGATGAAGGAACAACACGAGCACCTAAATCGCGCCCTAATATCCCAAGAGGACTTGGAGAACAGAAATAGGTGCTGTAACGTTCGTATAAAGGAGCTCCCCGAATCGTTTGATGCAGAATCCCTCCTTAAGGTAGGAGCTGAAATTTTTGAACTTTTGCTGGGACCAGAGAAGGCTCTGCATATGGGCATTGAGCGCATCCACAGAGCCCTCAGACCCCCTCCCACTACAAACGACCCACCCAGGGACATTATCTGTAAAATGTTCTCATATCAAGACACCCTCGCCATCCTTAATGCTGTGAGAGTGCACAACGGGTGGAAGTTTAGAGGCCATGCCCTGCAGTTTTACCAAGACCTGGCGCCCTCTATACTATATAAAAGGAGACTCTTGCGGCCGCTTCTGGAGGCCCTGAGGGCCAAGAACTTGCGCTATTCCTGGCTGTTTCCTTTTGGACTGGGGGTCTCAGTAGGGGGTCGCAGGCTCACAATTAGAACCCCAGAGGATCTACACAAAGCCTGGCCCCTGCTGGAGATACCCCCTCTGGATCTACCGTGTTGGCTCCCGCTTCCGGGTTTCCCTAATCTGCCTAAACTCCCGCCGCCTGACGTTTGGCAACAAACCTCTAATACAAAATCGCCCAGAGGGAAAAGAAAGGAAGCAAAGGAGACCCCCAACAACGGCAACACTTCAGATCTCCGTATGACGCTGGTTATTCTTATTCCTCTTCAGGCTGTTTCTCATAAGGCCTGGTATTACGTTCTCAAGAAAAGAATTAGGACACAAGAGGTCTATTTGTGTACTGGACTTCTCACTGTCCTCTTTCACACCGGAATGGTGTAAAACAGCTGCTCTCTTAGATTGCGGTCTCCGAGTTATGTTTTAACATGTTATAATGTCAATGTTTCTACTTTGATCTTGCTCCTCCAGGACCCAGCCTCTGCTGGGACTCAATATCCTAACCTCTTCCTATGAATGTCCTTCTGGAGGGGACCCTGTAGGACCCCTGGCAGTCCAGGCTGTCCTTAATTGATTGGCCCTTATCATTATAAGGATCGACCAATCCGCCTCACCCCCCCCCCCTGTTTTCCCCCTTCCTCCCCTTCTTTATACTTTATCTCCTCACGTGTAGGCGACCCAGTCTCCGGGAGGTCACACAGTTTTATCCTTAGGAGAGAGCGGTCCCGCTCTCCCTTCTCTACGCGCTAATAGTCCATCTTCTTTCCTTTTGTCTCTGTACAGTCTGTCCCCCCCTCCCTTGCCCATCTCGGGGTTTCCTCCCTCCCTACCTCTCCCTTCCCACCCACTGGTCTCGCACTCCTAGTCAGGTAAACCCGGATACAGGAGAAGAGGTGGCCTATTATTTTCATTCGAATAATACATTTTTCTCTCCTCACGTTTTTCAGAGTTAAGGAGTAGCTGACCTTATATCAGGATGAGCGACTCTCTGAGATGGTCCACGTTTAACGTTAAAGGGCTGAACTCCCCATCCAAAAGGCATCACATCGCACTGCTGCTGAGAAGGTATGGAACTAAAATTGCATTTCTACAGGAGACCCACTTCAGGGGAAATAGATGCTTATCCCTCCCGGGAAAGCTTTTCACGCAAGCGTTTCACAGCACGCACCCGACGTCCGCTTCCAGGGGAGTCTCTATACTCTTCCATCACTCCATAGCCTTTACGTGCGAAGCTCAACACTCAGATGTGGAGGGGAGGGTCCTCTTTTTGAGAGGTAAACTCTTTAATCAGAAAGTGACAATAGCGAATTTATATTCTCCAAACACAGGGCAGGTACCGTGGCTGATAAGTCAGTTAGAAACATTAAAGCAATTTGCCGAGGGCCCAATTCTCCTGGGAGGTGACTTAAACCTGATCCTTAGCCCCATTCTGGATTCTTCTACCGGGAAGTCCCACATATCCCAGGCTAAACTCAGAAGACTGCACCGCAGTCTTTCGGAGTTGGGATTGGTTGATGCTTGGAGACTTTCCAACCCGTCAACGAAGGATTACACCTTTTACTCCCACGTTCACTTCTCTTTCCAGCGCCTCGACTATATTTTCATTTCATCGTCCCTATTAAAATCTGTCACAGGTGCCAAAATTGACCCGATTTTAATCTCAGACCATGCCCCACTACACGTCAACTTGGACCTCTCCCCACCCCCCACCCCCTCCTCGGGAATGGAGATGGAAGCTAAACCCCTCACTCCTAGATTCAGAAGAGGATAAACAACATCTGAATTCCCTATTGGACGAATTCTTCAATCTTAATAAGTCCCAGGAGGTCTCGACTCCAATGATTTGGGAAGCCCAAAGGGCCTATGCAAGGGGCCTTCTAATCGCCTTGAGCTCCAGAGTTAAAAAAAGACTACAAAAAAGCATAGACGATAAACTTCAACAAATAACTAAGCTAGAACAAGCGGGTTAAGAGCTCACATTGCAAGGCCACACTAGACAAACTGACTACCCTTAGGAGAGATCTGAAAAGAGACTTTGACCTGAGGTTTAATAAGAAACATCTACATCTGCAAAAAACAGTCTACGTTCAGGGCAATAGGGGCAGCAAATGGACCTCTGCCCTTATCAAAAAAGCCCGTAAGAGAAATCTTATTAGCTCAATAAAAACTAGTACGGGTTCCCAGGTCACATCTTCTGCAGACATAGCTGCAGAGTTCCAGAGTTTTTACTCCCGATTACATAATATTCGCCAACCCCTCTCCCCGGACGAGCGACAAGCTGCCCATACACAAATACAGGCTTTCCTGAGCGGACTAAACCTACCTAGTCTGGACGGGGATGCGGGTGCGGCCCTGACGAGACCAGTCTCCTCTCAGGAGATAGAAGACCTCCTGACTTCCTCTCCACCGGGTAAAAGCCCGGGTCCTGATGGTCTTCCGGCTACGTATTATAAAGCTTTCAGATCATGTCTGGTCCCCCAGCTGACAGAGTTGTTTAACTCCCTCCTTAGCGGAGAATCCCTACCCAAACAAGCGCAGGAAGCGCATATTACGCTGATCCACAAGGATAATAAAGATCCAGAGGCCTGCGGAAGTTATAGACCTATATCCCTTATCAATTTCGACGTTAAGCTATGGGCAAAACTTCTCGCAAAAAGGCTAGAAACATATATCCCATCTCTCATTAACACGGAGCAGACTGGTTTCGTCAGGGGCAGAGAGGGAAGAGATAACTGCATCCGACTCCTCCATGCAATAAGGCACGCCCAAACGCTAAACATACCACTGGCTCTAGTAGGCTCAGACGCCGAAAAAGCCTTTGATCGAGTGGATTGGTTATACATGCGCTCGGTCCTTTCTCAATTTAAAATACCCCCTGCCTTTGTTACCGCCATCTTCTCCCTGTATACCGCTCCATACGCCAGACTTAAGATAAACGATATTCTCTCACCGCCCTTCAATATAAGTAATGGCACCCGACAGGGATGCCCCCTGTCTCCCTCGTTATTTATCCTTGCCCTTGAGCCGTTTCTACAGAGGATCCGACTTGATCCCAATATACAGGGGCTAAAGGTGGGCTGGGCGACCCTCTCGCTGGCTGCCTACGCAGATGATATTGTTTTTCTAGTCACAAACCCTGAAGAGGGACTGCCACGTCTTATCACTCTCTTGGAGGAATTCGGTGTCCTCTCGAATTTTAAAATAAATTACTCAAAGTCAAAAGTCCTGAATGTTTCGATCCCAACTAACAGGTGTCGAACTTTAAAGGCAAACTCCCCCTTTTCGTGGGCCTCCACAGATATAGATTTTCTGGGCATACAGCTCACGAAAAGAGTAGAGGACCTGTTCGCGGCCAATTTTTCCCCTCTCCTGACCAAGTTGAGGAACATTTTACGTTCATATGACTTCCCTTTCTTGTCATGGTTAGGGAGAAAAAACATTCTACAGTCTTATGTTATTCCAATCGTCTTATATAAAATGCGACTCCTCCCGATCCATATCCCCAATTCCTTCTTTAAGTCTTTGCGTTCGATCATACTGAACTATGTCTGGAGAAGTAGGAGACCAAGATTAGCCCACAGTCTGCTAGAAAGGAGGAGGATAGATGGAGGGGTAGATTTACCTAACCCAAGAGACCTGTATCTGTCTACCCAATTAGGTCACTGGATGGAGCTGGTGCTTCCCTCTAAGGACCATTTGGTACAAGAACTCGCTCTGGCCTCATAGGGACCCGCTCTCCTCCAAGACTTATGGTTCCCTGCGCAGATCATACGGAAACGAAGGACTGTTTGCCCCCTCCTCAGAGGAGCTATGGAGACCTGGCATAAGTTAGAGGACGGGCTGGCTCCCCCTCCGTCTCCTCTCACCCCCCTAAATGCCTTACATAAGACGGTTGGTCTTCATTTAGACCCCTGCTCAGCCGGCTGCTGGCAGATCCTATCGGACAAAAAATAGCAGACATACAGACGAGAGCTCACATGCCTCCCTTAGAAATACTACAAGAACTACTGCCCTGCCATAATTTTTCCTTTCTAATGTCAGCACATATGACAGAAGTCATTAAAAAGTTCCTGACTCAATACAGGTCGTCCAGACCACTAACTAGTTTTGAGAAAACTTTGACTGACAATACAGCCTCTAAGAGGAAATTGGCTGTCATTCGAAAACAATTTGTTTCCCCCCCATGTAACACTAAACCAGTGTTCATCACCTCCTGGGAGAAGGAGCTCATGATCTCACTCTCGGAGAGAGATATCAGAGTCATACTTAAGAACTCTTTTGGCGCTTCGCCCTGTGTTACCGCGCAGGAGTCACATTACAAATTGATATCTCGATGGTATAGGACTCCTCAGTGGCTTTCAGATCACAAATTAACACCTCAAGATTCCTGCTGGAGATGTGAATCTGCAACGGGCTCGTACCTGCACTTGTGGTGGGAGTGCCCGGTGCTGGAGCCCTTCTGGAGGGATGTCGGATGCGTGTTGAGCAGACTTGCCCCGGGACTGGTCCTTTCCCCTGAGGTGGTCATCCTGTGGAGGCCGTCAGCTACCTTCCATCCGCAGAAACACAAACTTATAGCACTGCTATTGGATGTGGCAAAGTCTCTTATCCCCCTTCTTTGGCATAGCAAGGACCCCCCCTCCCTGGATATGTGGAGGGTGAGGGTGGACCTCCTCTCAAACCTAGAGGAGCTATCCAGCTACTCCAGGGGCTCCTATGAGGAGTTCCTAAAGACATGGAGCCCATGGCGCTCTATAAGGGAGACTCTGTGTTGAGGGGTCTGGGGACCGCCGTGTGGGGCAGGAGGGGAGTTCAGCACCTCTCCGCTTTTTCTTAGATTGAGAACCGGGGCCCCCTACCTGCTTTAGGCGTGGGGGACCTCCTCCTCCACAGGTCTCCACAATGCCTCACGGACATCCCGTCCCAGAGGCCTTGTCCTCGTCAGGTCTGCTCTCTGTTGGTCGGGTATAGCTTCACACACAGAAGGAGATGAGGTATGAGTTTAAACCCCCCCTACCCCCCCCCACTCATCCCCCCCCCCCCCCCTTGGTCAATTTATTCCCTATTGTTCTTCTCCACCCCACCATTAAGGTTTGATTAAGATGTTTAAGGGAGAATTCCCGAAGGGGCTGCTGTCCCAGAAGGAGGCTCATTCTCCCCTGGTGGCCTGGCCACTTAGTAGTTATTGAATGTCTCTAAATTATCAATCGGTTGTACACATCGTCGGCCAATTTTCTGATTGTTTTCCTGAATGCTGATGTAACCACCTTTTCAAGCTACCCGAGACGTTATTTTTTCTGTCTGTTTAATGGTTGTTTGATATTCAAAAATCAATAAAATTGAATTTAAAAAAAAAAGATATACTGGTTGGTCATGACCTCTCTTCTGCTCTCCATTATTCTCCCTGACTACTAGAGTGGGGGTTAATTTTCTCGAGATATCAAGGAAAGGAAAGTAACCATTGCTTCATCTTATAGCTTCTCACTTCTACAATATTTCAGTTGCCATTTAAGACAAACCCATGGAAGAAGATCATGTTAGTGAAATGAATATGACGTCATGTGCTATCTTATGCATAGCCATTTTATAAGCAAGCAGCCATCTTCTGTGGCTCTTTTCACTGCATTCACTTTACTCTTTCGCCAGAATTTATGGATATTTAATAAGCCTGGAGTGCATTGCTAAGGTTTAGATTTACTGTTCCAAGAAGTTAGTCATAGTCATGTATGTTTAACTCTGCGCCTGCGTGTGTTTGGCTGGCATTTTAGATGTAGAAGCCTTTATCTTGTATATATTATATTTTCTTCATGTTTCTTTGACCAATGGTAAGAAATGAATTATAATAGATTTGAATTATTGTAATTCAACATGTCACCCTATAAAAAGGTCGCTTTTCACTCTAATAAACAGATTACTTCAGATCACATCTCATACTATGTGATTTAACTAGAGATGAGCGAGCACTCTCGTCTGAGCATTACGGTACTTGAGATGCTCGTTACTCGAGTCGAACACCACGCGGTACTTGAGTCAATTGCATTTCCTTCCCTGCATGTTCAGCGCCATTTTCTAGCCAATAGACATGCGGGGAAGGCATTACCACTTCCTGTTGTGACATGCCAGCCCTATCCTCCCCCCACAGTAGTGAATGGCTGGGCCGATTGGGTGACCGCTGAGTACTTAAACTGGTCCCGCCTGCGGCTAGTCTCAGACGCATGGTGGCAGAGGTTAGGGAAAGTGCTGCTGCTTATATAGGGAAAGTGTTAGAGTAGGATCCAGCTTTAAGAACCCCAATGGTCCTTCTTAGGGCTACATCTGACCGTGTGCATTACTATTGTGGCTGGCTGTGAGCAGTAGTGTATCAATTTTCATCTCAGGCTGTGCAGGCCAATTCAGTTATAGCGTTCTCAGTCTGCAGTGTATTATACAGAGTTTAGGGAAAGTGCTGCTGCTTATATAGTGAAAGTGATAGAGTAGGATCCTGTCTTCAAGAACCCCAACGGTCCTTCTTAGGGCTACATCTGACGTGTGCATTATAGTTGTGGCTTGCTGGGAGTAGTAGTGCATCAATTTTTGTATTACGCCTCAAGGCCACTTCCCAGCCATTCAGTAATAGCGTTCTCAGGTTGTACAACCAGCTCTCACCGTGAAATTGCTCCCTAACATCCCCTAGCCTACTGCAAGTGACTTCATTTATACCGTTCTATGTCTGCAGTGCATTGGACACAGAGTGTTGGGGCACAGTCACTTCTATAGGGATCACTTTTTCAATTTTCTTCAACTGCTTGGACAGTTTCCCCACAGCTACAGCATGACTCCGTTCCAGCTCCTGGATCTGGGTTCCATGTACTTCAGTTTTCTCATCCAAGCTCATCTGTAGCTAGGACACCAGTCTCTCATGCAGCGCTTCCTGGTTTTCCTTGTTACCCAGTAAGTCTTTCAAGATCTCTGCTTGCTTCTCTGCCTGACTGCAAGCAGCTTTCTCTATTTCCAGCTCTTCCTTGAGCTGACTTATCTGGCACTCCAAGTCACCATTTTTCTTTGCTAACAGCATTTCCAACTCTGCAACCTGATTCTGCAAACCTGTAGTTTGATTCCGTGCCTCTGTAGAAGCTCTTTCTAACTCGCAACACGTCATCTCCAACTCTTGGGTTTTCATTTGCAGTTTCTTGCAGTCCTGTTCATACTGCACAGACTGTGCCTCCAGACATACTCTGCGATCAGCCTCCTCTCTGGCTACATTTATGAGGTCTTGTATCTCTTCATGGGCTGTTGTAAGATCTCCCTCATACTTCTTTTTCTCACTTCTCATCTCTTCTAAGCTCTGTTCACACTGAACATTCTTCTGTTCCAGCAACACCCGGTGATCAGCTTTCTCCTTAGCCAATCTCTCAAGATGCTCATTCTCCTTTAAGAGAGCTGCACTCTTTGCTTTCAGCTGCTCAACTTCTTGAGGAATACTTACTTTTCTTTTAGGAATTTATCTGTCTGCTCCTCTGTTAACAGTCTTTGCCTCTTAGCCTCTTCTCCAAGCAGACACAAGATAGTCCTTTCTTTCTCAAACTGTGCGTCACGTCTTTCATTAGCAGTTTGAGATGCTTCTTCCCAAAACTTCATATATGCTTGCATTGGTGTAACTCCCTCCTGAATTTTAACCAAGCGTTCTCTTGCTGTCTCACCCTGAATCTCAGGATCTACACTGACAACCTCACTTGTTTCCCTAGCCGCAGCCTTTTTCTTCTTTTTTCAGATTTAGTACAATCTATCCTTTCTCTCTGAAGGCATAGTACTACTCACTTCAGCAATTCTAGTACTACACCCTCTATCTTCACTCTTCCTTCCCTCCCTCTCTCACTAGAGGTATACTTGCACAGGCTCCCACATGGGTGTTGGCTGCACTCATTGCACCCTGTCCACATCTTGACTGCATTTGGGAAACATACTGACACATAATAGGCACATAATACATTCCACCATCCCGCACACATGACCTGCCGGGGTTAACAGACTTTTTTTTCCCCACCCGGTCAGCAACACAGTTCTTAGACAAATTTCCTTTAAATGTCCGTTCACACTGTGCGGCTTCCATGGTGTCATCATGCACAGAAAACATTATGTCATGCAGAAATGTCCATCCTTTGCTGTCTGTTCTTTGCAGTCCATGCCGCCTGTAACCACAGCAGGGCTTTAGGTGACCTCCAGAAACCACCGCCATCTTTACTACTCAGTCCACACTGAACAAAATAAAGCAATCAGTTCACCAACTTGCCTTGTAGACGTTCTCTGTTGCCCTGCAAGGCAACCGCAGCTTCAGCCTCCTGGCTCTTTAACCGCAGCTTTGGCCTCCTGGCCCTTTAAACGCACCTTCGGCCTCCTGGCCCTTTAAACGCAGCTTCGGCCTCCTGGCCCTTTAAACGCAGCTTCGGCCTCCTGGCCCTTTAAACGCAGCTTCGGCCTCCTGGCCCTTTAAACGCAGCTTCGGCCTCCTGGCCCTTTAAACGCTGCACCACAGGACTGCTCCAAGCAGACATCCACCTGTTGCTCCTGCCACTTTGTGCGCCACTCTCAATCATGCTTGCATCCTCCACCATATGTAGTAAGGGGGGTAGTCTTGCCTCAGGATCGCTGACCTCTAGTACCAGGAATGGCGCACCCCACGGGTAAACACGGCTCAGGAACAGCGTATATCTTTATCTGGCTCCAGCCAGCATTTATTTCATCACACGTCACAGCACAGTAAATCACATTAATGTTCATTAGCACCCCAACTTGGGTGGGAGGTTAGGGGCGTCACCCTGTCAACCTCTTGCCTTTCCAGACCACCAGCCTGCAGCACCTCACTCTGCTGCGCTGGTTCTCCTTCACTCTTTGACAGGAACTGGCTTTTATCTGGTTCCTGCTCCACCCCTTGGTTAACCCTCGCAACAGAAGTCCTGTCTCTGGCCCTCTACAGGCCCTTCTGTGTACTGCACTACTACAGTATATATTTCACAAAAGTAGTTACGCATGGCTCGGTGACCCCTGGTTAGTTCTCATGACCCGGGATCATCATGCCAACTCATTTGTGCCTGAAAAACTGTCACAATAGACTGTATCACTCCTGGACAGGATGTGCGTGTGCAGAACTCACTAATAATGTAGTGCCTCTGTTTCCAAATCTCATCCACTATGAGGATTACAATGGGCTACATAATAAAATACTATACAATATGTGAAATAAAATGGTAGAAAATGGGGTCAGAGTTATACTATCGCCCTTTTAAATGACAAATTGTCTGGAGCCCCAGATCGCCCGGTAGTAGTTATGCTAAATTTTGCATTACCGCATAATGGTCAGTCATAAATAGTGAGCTCTGAGTGCACACTGTCCAGGGAATGTTTATGGACTAGGCCTACTAGATGATTTTATTTGCCCAATCACACTATGAATGAGAGATTAGTTAATGCAAATTGCCGATTGTCTAGATCATAAAACGCTCTGAATATTAGGGCTAAGTAACTAATGCAATTCAAGATTATTCAATTTTTTGGGGTAAACTAACCAATATACAACAGTACTAGTAGGTTTTGTATTTTGTTACATTTAGATATTCTCATGCATCAAACACCTGGCTACAATTTAGAGCTACAGGGAATCCTGTGTGCTGGTTGAAGCCTGTGATAGGCCTTCCACGCTGCTGAGGAATAGTGAAATAATAGATCGGGGAGCATCACTAGTGGGGGGGTCTGGGGACTGGCTATAACTAATGGCAGGGTAATAAATGGTACATCATGTGATATGGCAGGAACACTTAATGCTGCCTTATAGACCTTTGACTTGTTACTGGTGGATGTACATGGTACTTAGGATGCTAATCTACAGAACAGAGCTACAATTGAGTTGTTGCATTCAGTGCATATATGATCTAGTATATTATACAATGATTGGGTCACGAGTCCGTTAATACACAGATTTGTAATTTATGCTTGTTAAGTAGAAAAATAGGATTTTTTGTTTTTTAGTGAAATCCAACTTGGATATGACTAAATGGTTGTGTCATTTTTTATCATCTATCCCAGCATGTGGCAGACATGACTCCTCTGCTCTCTGAGTCAGGGTTAGAATAGAGGCCTTAGGGACAAGCTGGAACCACCCTACGTGGGTGTAATCAGAGGACTATGGATGGTTCCTAGGAACCTCTATCTTCCTGGTTAGGTAAGACAACACATTCCCTAGTGGTTAGCTCAGGTTTTTGGGATAAGGGAAGAGGTCACGTCTTTGACGGTATGGGGAGGAGCTGGGTATCATGATAAATCAGCCGCAAAAGGGGGAACTGTTAGTGAAATTAATATAACTTCATGTTGTACCTTATGCATAGCCATTTTGTAAGCAAGTAGCCATCTTCTGTGTCTCTTTTCACCAGAATTTATGGATATTAAATGATTATTTAATAAGCCTTGAGCAAATCACTAAAGCCCCCTGTCACGGGTCAGATAGGCTGACCGCGGATATTCGTCTGCCGGCTCCTGCTCCCAGGCGGCAGCTCCCACGGCAGAGATTCACCGTGGGACTTCGCAACAACCGTGGACAGAGGGCCTTAGGCTTTTGTTCTAGAAGAAGGCACTATGGCCTTTAGACTGGTCAGCGGGTCAAACTAACATGTTTACATATGTTCATAAACATTCTATGTAAACAACTTATTGTTTAGATTTACTGTTCCAAGAAGTTAGTCATTTATAGTCAACTCTGCCCCTGCGTGTGTTTGGCTGGCATTATAGATGTTAAATCCTTTTTCTTGTATATTTTATATTTTGTTTATGTTTCTTTGACCAATGGTAAGAAATGAATTAGAATAGATTTGAATTATTGTAATTAAGCATGTGACCCTACAAAAGGGTCACTTGTCACTCAAACAAATTACTTTGGATCATATCGAATGCCATGTGATTTAATGTTAGTCTCTTGAGCTCAGCTTACCTCTAAACAATTTAATTTGGACCTCGATGGCATATTGAATAGCAAATATTGGTTTCCACTAATAATCACATAGAGTTGTGCTAAACTCAAGGATTTAACATGCGCAGTGCCCTCTTATTGTGAGCAGATGGGTCATCATCGAATCAACTGTTCTATCTGACGCTGCAGCCAAAAACCTCCAGGACCTAGGTGAGAAGAAAAGGTCACCTTGGTTCCGACGATAAAATTTTGGTTCACATTACTTTAAGTTTCTTAAGCTTCACAACAGTTTATTATAGCCTTTCATTCAGGCACAATGGAAAATTTTTATAGAAAATTCTTTTGAACAAAGACATAGGATTCATTTTTTGACCAACAAAAAGGCCATATATCTTACTCTCTTCTGCCCTTATCTACCTTTGAACTTTCTCCATTGCAAAGGCCCTAAATAAGGCACATTATACTAGGGAAACAAAGCAGTATAACAATACAAAGCTGTGCCCTAGAGTGCCTAACCAATTGTGGTGCAACAGGGTTAATGCAACAGGCTAGCAGGGGTCTGTCATGTAGCAGGGTGGCTTCACTAACCTGAAGGTCCCGGGCTCCCCACCATACCCTTTTGTTAAGGGAGCTGCTTAAGTTATATGGAGTGCAGGATTGACTTCTGATGCTGAGGTTTCGTAAAACAACTTAAAAATGTATTGCAATTGGTTATGTACATTCCAGGTTACAACAGTCAATTAAAGCATAACGTGAGGTATTACAAAACAGCAGTAAATAAATGATCATTTGGTTATTGTGACTTTACAGGTGACTGCTTTAATATAGTTATTGAAGCAACCATCTATAATGCTCTTTGGAATGTCTCTTGGTTGGCAGTAGGAATATCTTTTACTAACCCTTAGATTCAATTCTTAACATGCACAGTCCAATTTAGATTAACCTCTGCTGTGGGGCTCCACTCAAATTGCATTACAATATCCTCTTGTTAGTCACAATTCAGTTCCGTAAGTGATACCTGGAAGGACACATGCAGCGATGATTAATCAGCATAGTAGCTGACTGGCACTGTTCCCACCGGAGGTGAGAAAACAGCAGACACAGAGAGTTCCTTGTACAACTTCTCCATTATGGCTATAGCTTCATATCTCTCCCTCAGAGGTCATGATACAGTAATTCTCTTCACAGCATACACTGGCACAAAAATCAGCATGCCCAAAAATTGCAGGGTGAGTTAAGATTCCAGGAGCTCTCTCTCATGTCATTGTTCAAAGCTCACATGCTACTTCTCTCCTGTCCCCCTCAAAGAGACAACTCACTCTCCCTGCTGTTGAGTCCCTCCCACATTCCTGAAGCTTGTGGAACTCTATCAATCAAACCTTCAGCAGATACTACAATCTAAATCACATCTCATCTGTACAATTTAATCCTTATATCCCTACATACCCTGAGCTTATGCCAGGTTCTGCAAATATAACGCAGTGCATTGCAAGATTCAAACAATATATATTATGCATGTTAAAAATATGCTTTATGCAACCACACGACAAGTTTGCACTGAGGTGTAACTGGGATTGTGGTTCTGGGACACTACACAATGAAGGCTAACTCCTTTATTTATACAAAAGAGTTATTAGGTAGTTATAATACATGCTTTATGATGTCTGTGGGGATGGGTAATTCAAGGAGCCATAGACACATATGGTGGCAGCAGTGGGATGATGTTTCAGTATTGCTTGCAGTACTCACCTTAAAGCAGTTATGGACCACACCCGTTTCTGGCGTAGCAAAGTAAAAGAAAGTGCATCTGCAAAGGGAACTGCTGAGGGTAAGAAGAAAAAATGGGAAGTCCGGGTGCCAGACCTAAAGTCACACAGACAGAGGAGGAAGCAGAGGTGCAGGGAACTGGTGCTACCTCCGATCTAAGTGCTGCTGATCCAAGGTGACAATTTACTGAGTAAAGTTTGTCTGAAAGCATTGTGGACCTGATGAAATGGATAGCTGTGCAGTAGAAAGAAGAAGAAAAGAGACAAATGGAGGAAGCCAGGAGAAACCGTGCATAATTGCAACGTCAGGATGAATGTTGGGCCGAACTAATCCAAACGCTCCGTGTACAGCAAACCGTTCCACCTGCTGATTCTCCACCTGCTGCTGTACCTCCTTGGAAAGACCCTCACCTGACTAAACCTACTCCACAGGATGACGTGGAGGCATATTTAATTACCTTTGAAAGAATTGCAAGCACCTGTCAGTGGCCTAAGGATCGGTGGGTTGTAAGACTGGCGCCTTATCTCACTGGAAAAGCCCAGCTGGCATACAGCCACATGAGCATACAGGATGCATAAAGAGACCATTCTAAGGTGATATGACATCAGTGAAGAAACATACAGGCAGAGGTTCAGAGAACTCAAGTATTGCTACACAGATAGTCCTAGGGAAAATGATACTCATCTGCAAGACCTATGACTAAAATGGTTGAAGCCAGACACCAAAAGCATTGAACAGATAAGTGAAGAAATAATACTGGAACAGTTTCTACAAATCCTTCCAGCTGATGTTCATGCCTGGGTTAAAAAGCATGGACCCAACAACGCGGACAAAGCAATATCTTTGGCAGATGACTTTCTCCTTGCAAAAAGGGACATAAGCAGACCTGTATCTGGTCTCCACAGACCAGGCGGAATGATCTCAAGAAGGAGAGGTCAAGATGCACGGGCACGATTCAAAACAGGCAGTAGTGACAAACTGCGTTATATTTGTCAAGAGACAGGACATGTCGCAAAATTTTGCCCCAAGAGAAGTACTAAAAGTTCGGCAATGTTCTTTGCTTCCAATGACTTTATCCAGCCAATTCAAGTTAATGGACATACTGTGGATGCTTTGCTGGATACTGGTAGTAAACTGAGCCTGATAAAGGAGGACTTGGTAAACCAGAAGACAGAGTTTACCAGAGTACCTATTACCTGTGTTCATGGAGATACGAAACATTATTCTGCATCTGATATTAGTTTGCAAATGGATGGAAAATGTGTTACAATACCTGCAGTGGTTGTTCCTGAACTACCAGTACCAGTGATCATTGGCAGAAGCACTCCAGGATTCAAGGACTTGCTAATAGGAGAAGGCCAGTTGTTTGCTGTGACTACCAGAGCTCAAGCCAAGACAGAAGATAGAGCTGAAGCCTTAGTAGAAACGTTACCATTTCATAAGGACATCATGGAATTACCAAAGGGTTCCTGAACAACAGGAGGTCTTCAGGAAAAGACTCCCCAAGGAAGGCAAGTACGTTCTCTTGGCCTGGGGTGTGTGATACAGTAACTGCTTATTGTTGTAGTTGCCCGGTGTGCCAATATACTGCTTCTACCCCTCCTAAAGTAGAGCTTATACTGTTGCCAGTAATTGATGAGCCATTTAATACTGTTGAGATGGATATCATTGGTCCACTAGAGAAAAGTTCAAAAGGTAACAGTTTTATTTTTACCATAGTAGACTACTGTACTAAGTACCCTGAAGCCATTCCTATGCGGAAAGTTACTGCTAAAAGGGTTGCGGAGAAAATTTTTAATGTGTTTTGCAGTGTTGGATTACCTAAGCATATCTTAACGGATCAGGGTAGTAATTTAACTTTTTCTTTCCTGTCAGAAGTGTATGAACTTCTGGGCATTCAGCCCCTGAGAACAACCCCATACCATCCACAGACAGATGGGTTGACAGAGCGATATAACCAGACCCTGAAGAATATGCTTAGGAAATTTGTGGGTAATGATCATAAAAAATGGGACAGATGGTTGCCTTTTCGATTATTTGCTTACCGTGAGGTTCCCCAAGAGTCTACGGGGTTTAGCCCATTTGAATTATTGTATGGTAGACGACCCCGAGGACTTTTAGATGTTATTAGAGAGGTATGGGAAGGTAAAACTGGTCATCAGAAAAATGTGGTAGAACATGTGTTACAGATGAGAGAGAGACTGTTGAAACTGATCAAGGTAGCCTATGATAATGTCCACAAAGCCAAAGCGTACCAGAAGAAATGGTATGATCAACACGCTAAGAATAAATCCATAAAAGTAGGTGATAAAGTTCTCCTCTTACTACCGAGTAGTGAAAATAAATTACTAGCAAAATTGCAAAGACCTTATAGAGGTGTTAGACAAACTGGGCTGTAGACTTTGAAATTGAAACCCCGGATAAATTTATTGAAACGTTGGCTTAAATCAAAGGTTGACCTGAAAAGTAATACAATTTGTAGTTTCTGGAACGCCTTCTCTGCTCCTAACCCTGGATGCGGAGAAGGTGTTCGACAGAATCCATTGGGGATACGCCTTCTCAGTCCTAAGAGAGATGGGATTCGAAAGAGCAATCCTGGGAGCAATACAGGCACTCTACGGGTCCCCATCCGCTAGGGTCTTAATCAATGGAGCTATTTCTAGCCCCTTTAACATCACCAATGGGACCAGACAGGGCTGCCCTCTGTCCCCCACCCTGTTCATCCTAACTATGGAACCCCTGGCGGAAGCCATACGTCTACATCCAGAGATCAAAGGAGTGCCCATGTCTTTCAGACAGCATAAAATTGGCCTGTTTGCGGACGATGCCGTACTGAAGCTGACCTCTCCCAAAAAATCCCTTAGGCCTCATGTCCACGGGGAAAATCAGGCCCGCTACGGATTCTCCATGGAGAATCTGCAGTGGGTCCCTCCTGCCCCGCGGACATGAGCGCTGAAAATAAGAATAAATCAGAATTAACTCACCTCCCGCCCGCTCCGGATACTTTTTTCGCTGCGGCGTCATCTTCTCTGCGTCGCGGCCGGATCTTCTTTCTTCGGCCCGGCGGATGCGCAGGATGACGTTGGTGACGTGCCCCGCACATGCGCCGTCCCGAAGCAAAATGATCCGGCCGCGACTGAGAGAAGATGGCGCCGCGGCGAAGAGAAGAAACGGAGCGGGTGAGTAAAATCTGATTTTTGTCTCCCGTGGATCCGGACGGCTTCCATAGGCTTCAATAGAAGCCCGCGGGAGCCGTCCCCACGGGAGACCCGCATGAAAATGGAGCATGGTCCAGATTTTTTCATGCTCCATTTTTAAAAAAATCACTTTTATTGACCATCCGCGGGTATTTATCTACCTGCGGGTGGTCAATGCATCCCTATGGGATGCGGATCCGCGTGCAGGAGAAGAGTTAAAATCTGCTGCGGATTTTAATTCTTCTTTTGCCCGTGGACATGTGGCCTTAGAGTGGCATCAGAACTCCTCTCCAGCTTTAGCAAGATATCATTTTACAAAATCAATCCCTCCAAATCAAAAATTTTAGCCCTAAACATCCCAACCACCCTCCAAGCCCAAATAAAAAAAGAATTTCCATACGCGTGGGAACCACAGGGGATCCAATACTTAGGAATAAATATTACCCCTTCCCCCCAAAATACAATGAACACCAACATGAACTCCTTAATCGAGGAACTAGAAAATCTATAACAAAGTCGAGTTTTCTTGGCTGGGCAGAATTGTTCTATACAAGATGATGATCCTCCCAAAAAATACTTTATAGATTTCGCAATATAGCGATTTTATGTCCCACCAAGACAATAGGAAAACTCCAAAAACAAATGATGTTATTTATTTGGGGTAATAAAAAGCCAAGAGTCGCCTCCTCAATAATGTGTAGCCCAAGACGATACGGAGGTTTGGGAGTCCCAAATCTAGAGGCATACTTTAAAGCTAACATAATAAAACAAACAAGAGCATGGTGCCTCCCACAACCTGGGATTAGCTGGCCAAAAATGGAACCAAACAGTCTGGGGAAAAAATCACTAATCAACCTACTCCTAGCATCTAGCATAGACTCAAAAATAGTATTACCAATAAACTCCACAATCAAGGCTGCAATAACTGTTTGGAAACAACTATTACATATAATAACCCTACATTAACCAAGGAGAATCAATCCCCTCCCCGTTGAGGTCCTAGAGTTTTGGATTAACAACCTAAACATGCAAACTTGTAAAATAGGTGGTATAAAACTTCTCTCAGATCTAGCAACAGGTAAAGAACTAAAAACTTTCAGACGTCTCTGCCTGGAGTTTAGCCTCTCAGATAAAGATTTCTTCAAATACAAACAAATATCAAGCATCTGGCCTTCTATCCCAGCTCTGCAACTCTCATTACCAACTTATCTATATAAATTCCTTTTTCACTCCTCCAATTACAAAATAGATCTAAAAACCCTACACGAGATCTTCTGCAGAGAGAGCAACCTAGATGATAGCTCAAATAAAAAAGCCCACCTTCTAAATTGGGAGAGAGAGTTGGGAAGATCATTCCCTTTGGAACATTGAAACAAGGCCCATGGTTGGGCAATTAAAGCCTCATCCTGTGCGTCTCTGATGGAAACTCACAGCAAAGTCGTCACAAGGTGGTACAGATCCCCGGTTAGGCTCTCAGATTTCTTCCCAGATCAATCTGACAAATGTTGGAGGAACTGTGGTGGAAGAGGCACTCTATTACACATATTCTGGAGCTGCCCCCACATACAATCCACCTGGAGAGATTTTTTTCTCCCTTCTTGAAAAAATTACAAAACAAAAAATCCCCTTTTCGCCAGAGCTGGCGGTATTCTTATTGGACCTCAATACAATTTCACAAACCCACAGAAGATGGGTCGCTCACGGTCTCCTTTCCATGAAACTCTTAACAGCAAGAAACTGGAGAACAAACCATATCCCTACAATAGCGAATATAACTCAACTCCTTAACGACCATTCTCTGTGCGAAAAAATTTTCGCATATAGAAGCGACAAAGTAACACAATATACAGAATCATGGGGCCCCTGGCTAAAGAGTTTCTCAATATCTAATACCAACCCATAACCAATTGAAAAGCTGGAGACCAGACAAATACAGCTTCACCGAACATCATACTGTAACACCTAACAGGCGTCAATAAAAAACGATTGGACGAATTGTTATTGGATCCTATCAACCCTTTCCCCCTCCCTATCTCTTCCTCCCCCCCACTAACCTATTGAAAGTTACAACAAACAAACCTCCCCCACCCCCCACCCTTGTTATTATTTCCATATAACTGGTTTGCTATGTTTAAAAAACCATGAAAAATTTCGTATTAAACGACTCATGGTTTTTCTAATTTTAGAATAAGTATTTTTGTTCGAATATCATACTGTAAGTATTTCTGACAAATCTCAATGTATAACCTGTAATTGTTTTGGCAAACTTAAAAAAAATTATTGAACATTAAAAATTTGTGTACCAAAAGTATATTGAAACCCCGGAAACATTTCTTTACCAAGAGTATAGGCAAACCCCTGATAGATTTGTTGATCAAGAGCATAGGCGACCCCCTGAAACATTTGTGTCCCAGGAGTATAGGCGAACCTCTTAAACATTTGTGTACCAAGAGCATAGGCAACCCCCTGGAACATTTGTGTAGCTGAAGTACAGGTCATTTCCTGAAACATTTTGGTACCAAGTGCATAGGCTAACCCTTGAAACATTTGTGCACCAAGAGTATAGGCAACCACCTGAAACATTTGTTTACTAGAGATGTGCGAGCACACTCGTTCGAGCATTAGGGTGCTCGAGATGCTCGTTACTCGAGACAAGCACTAGGCGGGACTCGAGTCAATTCCATTTCCTTCCCTGCATGTTTAGCATCGTTTTTTAGCCAATAGACATGCAGGGAAGGCATTACCACTTCCTCCTGTGACGTGCCAGCCCTATCCCACCCCCCTGCAGTGAGTGGCTGGCAAGATCAAGTGACCGCCAAGTACTTAAAGTGGTCCCGCCCGCGGCTCGCCTCAGACACACACCGGGAGAGCATAGGGAAAGTGCTGCTGCTTATTCAGGGATAGTGTTAGTGTATGATCTTGTCTACAAGAACCCCAACAGTCCTTCTTAGGGCCACATCTGACCGTGTGCATTACTGTTATGGCTGCTGGGAGCAGTTGTGCACCAAATTTTTTTTTCATCTCGGGCTGTGCAGGCTATTACAGCTATAGCGTTCTAAGTCTGCAGTCTGTAATACAGAGTATAGGAAAAGTGGTGCTGAGACAGGGACAGTGGTAGTGTAGGATCCTGTCTACAAGAACCTCAACGGTCTTTCTTAGTGCTACCTCTGACCGTCTACATTTTACAGGGTGTCTGGTGGGAGTTGTAGTGCATCACTATTGCACAGCTAGGCCTGTTTGCAGCCTTCCGTATAATTATTTTCTGCCTGCAGTCTGCGTTACATAATTCCATAATTTTTTACACCGGTATGTGTCTGCACTGAACTTAACGCACAGCGTACGGCCACAGCCACTGATAGAGGGAAAGTCATATACACGCTGTATAGCCTGTATTCTTTTTCCCCAAAAAAAACTCCATTGTTGGGCTACCTCTGACCGTCAGAAATTTACAGGGTGTCTGGTGGGAGTTGTAGTGCACCACTAATGCACAGTTAGGCCTGTTTGCAGCCTTCCGTATTCTTTGTTTCGCCCTGGAGTTAGCGTTACAATACCGCTTTCAGCGTGAAAGTGTACGCAAATAATTCCATAATTAATTACACCGCTCTGTGTCTGCTCTATTCGTAATCCGCCATTCTGAGGAGTAGGAGTAGGGCTCGAGGACGTGGACGTAGAAAAGGGCAAGGACGCGGAGGTCCAAGTGAGGGTGTGGGCACAGGTCGAGTTCCTGATCCTGGTGAATCTCAGCCGGCTGCTGAGGAGAGAGGCAAGTTTCTGGGGTCCCCAGTTTCATATCACAATTTTTGGGTCCACGTGGTAGACCTTTATTACAAACAGAGCAGTGTGAGCAGGTCCTGTTGTGGATGGCAGAAAATGCATCCAGCAATGTATCGACTACCCAGTCTTCTACGCCGTCCACTGCTGCAACTCTAAATCCTCTGGCTGCTGCTCCTCCTTCCTCCCAGCCTCCTCCCTCCATGAAAATGACACATTCTGATGAGCAGGCAGACTCCCAGGAGCTGTTCTCGAGTCACTGCCTTGATTGGGAAACAATGGTTCCTCTCTCACCTGAGGAGTTTGTCGTGACCGATGCCCAACCTTTGGAAAGGTCCCGGGGTCCGGGTGATAAGGCTGGGGACTCACGGCAACTGTCTCAAGAGCTTTCAGTGCGTGAGGAGGACGATGATGATGAGACACAGTTGTCTATCAGTGAGGTAGTAGTAAGGGCAGTAAGTCCAAGGCAGGAGCCCACAGAGGATTCGGAGGAAGAGCCGCTGGACGATGAGGTGACTGACCCCACCTGGTTTGCAAACCAACTGAGGACAGGTCTTCAGAGAGGGAGGCAAGTGCAGCAGCAGGACAGGTTCGAAGAGGCAATGGGGTGGCCAGGGGTAGAGGCAGGGCCAGAGCGAAGAATCCCCCAACTGTTTCCCAAAGCACCCCCTCGCTCCAAGCCACCGTGCAGAGGGCTAGGTGTTCAAAGGTGTGGATGTTTTTTAGTGAGGTCGCGGACGACCAACGAACAGCAGTGTGCAACCTGTGTAATGCCAGGATCAGCCGGGGAGCCACCACTACCAGCCTCACCACCACCAGCATGCGCAGGCATATGATAGCCAAGCACTAGAGATGAGCGAGCACCAAAATGCTCGGGTGCTCGTTACTCGGGACGAAATTTTCGCAATGCTCGAGGGTTCGTTTCGAGTAACGAACCCCATTGAAGTCAATGGGCGACCCGAGCATTTTTGTATTTCGCCGATGCTCGCTAAGGTTTCCATGTGTGAAAATCTGGGCAATTCAAGAAAGTGATGGGAACGACACAGCAACGGATAGGGCAGGCGAGGGGCTACATGTTGGGCTGCATCTCAAGTTCACAGGTCCCACTATTAAGCCACAATACCGGCAAGAGTGGCCCCCCCCCCCCTCCCAACAACTTTTACTTCTGAAAAGCCCTCATTAGCATGGCATACCTTAGCTAAGCACCACACTACCTACAACAAAGCACAATCACTGCCTGCATGACACTCTGCTGCCACTTCTCCTGGGTTACATGCTGACCAACCCCCCTCCCCCCTGCACGACGCAGTGTCCACAGCGCACACCAAACTGTCCCTGCGCAGCCTTCAGCTGCCCTCATGCCACCCCACCCTCATGTCTATTTATAAGTGCGTCTGCCATGACGAGGAACTGCAGGCACACACTGCAGAGGGTTGGCACGGCTAGGCAGCGACCCTCTTTAAAAGTGGTGGGGCGATAGCCCACAATGCTGTACAGAAGCAATGAGAAATATAATCCTGTGCCACCGCCATCAGGAGCTGCACACGTGGGCATAGCAATGGGGAACCAATGTGCCACACACTATTCATTCTGTCAAGGTGTCTGCATGCCCCAGTCAGACTGGTAATATGTACCTTAACAGTAACCGCGTTGGTGGTAATGTGGTGGTGACTGCGGACCTAGTGCGCGGTTGTATTTTGTTGGTTTTCGGAATGTGGCCAGGATTAAGTTGGCCGTGGCGGGGGATGTTTTTGAGGCACTACGTGTCCTCTCCACGTGTCTGTGGTTATATGCACCTTAACAGTAACCACGTTGTGGTAATGTGGTGGTGACTGCGGACCTAGTAGCGCGGTTTTATTTTGTTGGTTTTCGGAATGTGGCCAGGATTAAGTTGGCCGTGGCGGGGGATGTTTTTGAGGCACTACGTGTCCTCTCCACGTGTCCGTGGTTATATGCACCTTAACAGTAACCACGTTGGTGGTAATGTGGTGGTGACTGCGGACCTAGTAGCGCGGTTTTATTTTGTTGGTTTTCGGAATGTGGCCAGGATTAAGTTGGCCGTGGCGGGGGATGTTTTTGAGGCACTACGTGTCCTCTCCACGTGTCCGTGGTTATATGCACCTTAACAGTAACCGCGTTGGTGGGAAATGGCCTCGCCGCCATCATGTCTTTGTGAAGCCTCTGTTTCCACACCCCAGAGACATACCATTAGCAGCGGTATAGGCAGAGCCCATAATTCGTAACATTTCAGCCGTAGCATTAGGACAGGCCCCACTAACATATCACTAGCAGCATTATAGGGGGAGCACAGTATTAGTTCCATTTCAGTAATAGTAGCACTCAAGACAGGCCCCAGTAACAATTCCGAAGCAGCAGTATAGTGGGAGCGCAGTCTTCGTTCCATTTCAGTAATAGTAGCACTCAAGACAGGCCCCAGTAACAATTCCGAAGCAGCAGTATAGTGGGAGCGCAGTCTTCGTTCCATTTCAGTAATAGTAGCACTCAAGACAGGCCCCAGTAACAATTCCGAAGCAGCAGTATAGGAGGAGCATAGTCTAAGTTCCATTTAAGTAATAGTAGCAGCCTACACAGGCCCCAGGAACAATTCCGAAGCAGCAGTATAGTGGGAGCGCAATCTTAGTTCCATTTCAGTAGCTGCAGTATAGCCAAGGCCCAAGTTACATTTATGTAGCTAAAGTGTAGGCCAACCCCACACACCTTTCTGTACCATGAGTGCAGGCGAAGAACATAGAAATTGCTATGATTACACTGTAGGTGAGGGCCAAAAAAAATTGGTGTACTAACAGTACTAATGTACCTCAGTAAAAATTGGCCATGCCCAACCAAGATGGCAGGTGAAACCCATTAATCGCTTTGGTTAATGTGGCTTAAGTGGTAACTAGGCCTGGAGGCAGCCCAGTTTAACGAAAAATTGTTTCAAGTTAAAGTTCCAACGCTTTTAAGAGCATTGAAACGTATAAAAAAATTTTAGAAAAATTATATGAGTGAGCCTTGTGGCCCTAAGAAAAATTGCCCGTTCAGCGTGATTACGTCAGGTTTCAGGAGGAGGAGGAGGAGGAATATTATACACAGATTGATGAAGCAGAAATGTCCCCGTTTTGGATGGTGAGAGAGAACGTAGCTTCCATCCGCGGGTGCAGCCTACGTATTGCTTAGGTATCGCTGCTGTCCGCTGGTGGAGAAGAGAAGTCTGGGGAAATCCAGGCTTTGTTCATCTTGATGAGTGTTAGCCTGTCGGCACTGTCGGTTGACAGGCGGGTACGCTTATCTGTGATGATTCCCCCAACCGCACTAAACACCCTCTCCGACAAGACGCTAGCCGCAGGACAAGCAAGCACCTCCAGGGCATACAGCGCTAGTTCAGGCCACGTGTCCAGCTTCGACACCCAGTAGTTGTAGGTGGCAGAGGCGTCACGGAGGACGGTCGTGCGATCGGCTACGTACTCCCTCACCATCCTTTTACAGTGCTCCCGCCGACTCAGCCTTGACTGGGGAGCGGTGACACAGTCTTGCTGGGGAGCCATAAAGCTGTCCAGGCCCTTAAAGACTGTTGCACTGCCTGGGCTGTACATGCTGCTCGATCTCCGCACCTCCCCTGCTACCTGGCCCTCGGAACTGCGCCTTCTGCCACTAGCGCTGTCGGATGGGAATTTTACCATCAGCTTGTCCGCTAGGGTCCTGTGGTATAGCAACACTCTCGAACCCCTTTCCTCTTCGGGAATGAGAGTGGGAAGGTTCTCCTTATAGCGTGGGTCGAGCAGTGTGTACACCCAGTAATCCATAGTGGCCAGAATGCGTGTAACGCGAGGGTCACGAGAAAGGCATCCTAACAGGAAGTCAGCCATGTGTGCCAGGGTACCTGGCTGTCCGCACTAGGAAGATCACTTTCAGGATCCTCCTCCTCCTCCTCCTCCTCCTCCTCAGGCCATACACGCTGAAATGATGACAGGCAAGCAGCATGGGTACTGTCAGCAGTGGGCCAAGCTGTCTCTTCCCCCTCCTCCTCATCCTCCTCATGCTCCTCCTCCTCCTCCTGAACGCGCTGAGATATAGACAGGAGGGTGCTCTGACTATCCAGCGACATACTGTCTTCCCCCGGCTCTGTTTCCGAGCGCAAAGCGGCTGCCTTTATGCTTTGCAGGGAACTTCTCAAGATGCATAGCAGAGGGGGGGCGTGGCCTGGAGTGATCCCGAGACGGCAGTGTGTGAGTAGGCTCCGCTCGGCAGCGACTCTCAGCAACACCCACAGCAACCTGCGGTCATCCAAATCTTACCTGCGGCAAGGTAAACGCCCGGAGAACATGGCAGCAACAAAGCGGAAGACGGCGAGAACAATCCCGACACGTTTGGAGGAGTTCTTTGTGCCGCGCGGCTCTCTCCCCGAAATGGCGGCGGCGGAGGACATGCCGGAAGTGACAGCGGGAAACCCGGTAAGAGACCCCCGCAAGTCCCTGATCCCGAGACCAGCTAGCAGGGAGGATGAAGGGAGTGAGCAGGAGGAGATGGAAGGAGCAGGTCGGGAGGAGAGAGGATCGCTGGTGGGGAGCAAATCAGTGCCCCGTAACCCCGCAGGCCGCAGCTCCAAAAACAAAATGGCGCCGGCGAGAGCTCAGGGCGCCCAGTCTGCCTCAAACAGTCCAGCTAAGCAGAAGAAAAAACTGATAGACGGTGCAGAGGGGGAGAGCCCCGACATAGTCACTTCCCAACCTATAACAGATGGCGAGATAGACAGTCTGGCCGCATCTGATAAACCGGCCTCTGAATCATACATTAAAGAGGCGATACTCGCCCTAAGAAATACCATACAAGCTGACCTGAGAGGCTTGTCCCAGTACGTAGACACGTCAATCTCCGAGGTTACCAGCAGGATGAATAATTCAGAGAACAAAATGAAGGAGATCGTAAGATCTCACAATGAGCTCATTGATGCCCACTACGATCTAGAAGGGACCGTTAATGCGCTGCAGAGGAAATTAACTGACTTGGAAGATAGGAACAGGCGCAACAATGTCAAGATCCGAGGTGTCCCTGAAAAAGTCCCCAACGCCGAAATTCCGGAGTATGTTTTGCGCCTGATTCAGAAGTTGCTCCCAAACCTCCCAGAACATGAGAGGAAGATAGATAGGGCTCACCGTCTACCCCTCCCGAAATTCTTAAAAGATGGCAGCCCAAGGGACATCATTGTTCGTTTTCACTACTTCAGTACAAAAGACGCCCTAATGTCCACCGCGAGAAAATTGAAATCCTTACCCAGTCCCTACGCAGATATTCGCCTATACATTGATCTCTCCCAAGCAACGATGGCAGCGAGGAGGAACTTCGCGGATGTAACCTTCGCTTTGAGAGAAGCAAATATTCAATACAGGTGGGGTTTCCCCACGAAACTAATTGTCTCCAAAGATAATAAGACGTACGTACTCCAAGACTTGAATTCTGCTAAAGCCACCCTAAATTCGTGGGGCCTAAAGATAAAAGATCCCCCTGCTGACCGTTCGGAGGTTCCCCATGTTGGCCCCATGTAAGCAGACCATGACTGAACTTTTTCGCAAAGATTCAAGGGAGAAGTTCTCCCTCCCTCTTTCGCCTAATTCGTCCATTTTGCCTTTTCATCCACCGTCTCCGGCCCAACAGGACCTACTGACGCAGGAATGGACAGACTAGAGAGTCTCGCTAGTCACTCTCGCGAACTTTACAACCCCCCAGATGACTACGCAAGCTCTGGCTTGCCATCCCTTTTGTTTTTTCCTACCCTGGCTTTTTCTCATTTGCCTCAAGGTTTCGCTACGGGATGTAACATCCCGCCATTGCTCAGCCTTTTGTGTAATAATTTGTTGTTCTTTATCCAGTTTTGTTTTCACAGGCATCGCTAATAACCTTAGACTCCCACCTCCTAGCTCCAGGGTGCTCGTGCCAACGATATGGCTCTAAAACTCCTGTCACTGAATGTCAACGGAATCAATCACCCACAAAAAAGAAATTACACGTGGAAAGAAGCCCTTCGCAACAACATCGACGTTGTATGTATACAAGAAACGCACTTACTAGACATAGACACACACCGTATGGCCCATAAGAAATACCCTCACACCATTTTTGCTTGCGCTCCCAAGAAACACGCCGGGGTCATGGTGGCGTTCCGAGAGACTACGCCGTTCACCCTCACATCACAACTTTGTGATCCTGGCGGACGCTATATAATTTTGGTGGGAGAGTTGAGAGGCGTTCCAATTACCCTCGTTAATGTGTATGCCCCAAATAAAAAACAGATAAGTTTTTTAAATAAACTTAAAAAAAAAGTAGACAAAATAGCGAAGGGTACAATACTTTTCTGCGGAGATTTTAATCTGACCCCAGAGAAAAATATTGACTCCACCCAACAGAAAAAAGAAAAAAAAAAACAAAAACTCGTCCCATGTCTAAATCTCTGGCTGCGGAAGCATGCTCTTTTTGATACCTACCGTTGTCTTAACGCCACGTCAAGGGAATACACCTTTTACTCCCCCCGCCATAAAACGTTCTCCCGCATCGACCTGTGTTTGGTTGATAAGCATACTATAACATCAGTAATGAAGGCAGAAATCGGAACGGCCACATGGTCAGATCACGCCCCAATAGTGACAACAATATCCCTGGGTAGGAATAAGCAGCCAATAAGATCCTGGAGAAACAACGTTTATTTGATGAAAATTCCTGAATATAAAACAGTAATTAAAAAAGAGATGGAGGAATTTTTCGTGGTAAATGACACCCCTGACATAGATCCGAGCACCTTGTGGAACGCCCACCCGGCGTTTATGAGGGGGGTGCTTATCAAATTAGGAGCCAGATATAAGAAAAAGAAGCTCGCCCAAACAGAATCCTTGGTGCTGGAGATACAGCGTCTGGAGGATGAGATGCGGAGTAGTCCCTCAGTATCTTCTCACGATAAACTATTTAAAACAAGACTTGAACTCCGCAGAATACTACAAAATGATTTCGACAAAGAAGTCACAGCCCATAGAGCCAACATATACTCGTCATTAAATAAACCATCTAAATGGATGGCCAATTTGGTTAAAAGGAAGACGATTAAAGCCACTATCCCCTTTCTGTGGAGTTCAAAAAATAAAGAATTTAAAATCACCCACCCAAAACAGATAGCGGACAAATTCCGCGCTTACTATAGCGAATTATATAATTTAAAAGACAACCCGTCCTTCTCACAACCAAATAAAAATGTGATAGATAGCTTTTTAAAAAACCTTAACCTCCCACAGATTACTAGCACACAGGCGTGCGAACTGGATAAAGAAATATCCGGACTCGAAGTGTTGGAAACAATTGCAAAAATGAAGAACCATAAAGCCCCTGGCCCCGACGGGTATTCATCCGAATACTATAAACTATTTTCGGAGCACCTGTCCCCTTATTTAGTTAAATACTTTAACTCTGCTTTTCTCCGCGGCTCCTTTCCGGAGGAGGCTCTCCAGGCCACTATTGTGGTCCTCCCCAAGGCTGGCAAATCCCCGGACGACCCGTCAAATTTTCGCCCAATTTCTCTGTTAAATACAGATATAAAAATTTATTCCAAGACATTAGCATCAAGATTGCTCGAGATTCTGCCCGAAATTATACATTCCGACCAGGTCGGTTTTGTGAAGGGGAGGCAGGCCCCGGATGGCACACGCAAAGTTCTAAATCTCTTGCACTCCCTGAACAGGTCCCGGGCCCCGGCAGTTATGCTGGCCCTTGACGCCGAAAAGGCTTTCGACCGTGTTCACTGGGACTTTGCATTCCAAACAATGGCCAGGTTTGGTCTAGGGGAGGGGCTGCGGCGTGCTATCCGGGCCCTGTACTCGAATCCGTCAGCAAGGACGTTGGTGGACGGCGTGCTCTCGGAGCCCTTTAGAATATCAAATGGCACGAGGCAGGGGTGCCCCCTTTCTCCGATACTGTATGTTCTCACAATAGAGCCTCTTGCCGAAGCCTTGAGAGCGTCCCCTGAGGTGAGAGGGATTCCGCTGAATCTCCGTCAACACAAGATTGGCTTATTCGCGGATGATGTCATTCTTACCTTGACTCATCCGCTCAGCTCATTAAGGGCAGCCCAACAAATCTTAAACTCTTTCAGCTGTGTGTCGCAATACAAACTTAATACTTCCAAATCAATAATAATGGGGATCAATATATCTACAGAACTAAAGAAAGGGTTAATAAAGGAGTTCCCATACGAATGGAGAGACTCGGAACTACCATACTTAGGAATTCATTTAACTCCCAACTTAAATAATCTTGAGAAATCAAACTTCCCCCCATTGATAGAGGAGTTACAGAAAGAGGTGGACCGCATGACAAGACTTAACCTCACATGGTATGGAAGAACCATGACGTACAAAATGAAGCTCCTACCTAAGATTCTTTACACTTTTAGAGTTCTGCCAGTCCCTCTATCCAAATCTACCTTGGCGAAGCTTCAGAGTCAGATGTCAAATTTTGTGTGGGGCGGCAAGAAGCCGCGTCTGGCACTGTCCATCTTGGCTATGCGGCGATCTAAAGGGGGCGCCGACATCCCCAACATAGATAAATATTATAGAGCTTCTCTTCTAAATCAAACGAGATATCTGTTCCAGGGGGACGACGCGGTGAGTTGGGTAGGCATGGAAAGAAGTTTCACTAAACTAGCATCAAGTAACCACTTATTATTAGCATCATCTTTGGTAGCCATGTCAAATACTCCACACACGGAATTAAAGATTAACATAATCCCTAGCTCACTCCCTCCTACAGCAATAGCTTCACTCACGGTTTGGAACGACTTTACAAAGAAGGTCGCTCTTCATGGTGCCCTAGTAGCTCCTGATGTCCCTCTAGAGACGTTAAATGCTTTTGTACCAGACTTGAATTTGAGAGGTTGGGTAAAAAACGGAGTGCGTTTGGTGTCGGATTTGTTGCAAAGGGGACTTATAAGGCCCTTCAACGAACTTAGAAACAAGTATAATTTGGATGCCCAGGACCTATACAAATATACTAGAGTCTGTCATTTTCTTGTTAGATCTAAACTCCACACAATAAAAATCCCTCGCATTATTGTGGACAGACTGTCTTCCACACTCAATTTAAAGAAATCTGAAACTAGGTATTTTTACGATGTATTGACTGGGAATGATACTCTGTCTAAGAAATCCCATATGTTGAATTGGGAGAGAGAGTTGGATACAACCATCCCCATAGAATCTTGGAGCAAAGCTTTCGGTCTCGCTGGAAAGTCAACAAAGGGGTTGGGAGTCCTGGAGGTCCAGACGAAGATAACCACGAGGTGGTATTTTTCCCCCGCCCTCCTATATAACAGATTTAGAAGGGGGGACGGCCTATGCTGGAGAGGCTGCGGAAGATGGGGCTCCCTAACACACATTTTTTATTCATGTCCTAAACTATCTACATACTGGTGTGATGTGTTGAACTCCTTGGACTCGGCGGTAAATGCTCGTGTACCGAGGGGAGCTAAGCACGTCCTATTGCTGATAGATCTGGAGGAAATACCTCCCCCAGCTAGATATCTGGTGTGTCATGCCCTGATGACAGCAAAAACCCTTATCGCACAGCATTGGAGGGGCCCGGACCCCCCAAGTTTCAGCGAATTTAAAAAACGAATGGCAGAGCAGAAAGTGTATGAAAAGTGGTTGGCATTCAGGGAAAATACGTTGGCAGGACACGAGGAGGTGTGGAGCGGATGGAGGGAGTCACTATAGCCGCGATGCATAATCTCTTGATGTTTTTTAAGATGCCGAGTTTATTTGTTCTTTTATGTTCCCCCAAGATACCAATTGTTTATCTCATAGACTGTAAAATTGTGTTGCACAGATGCAGTGGGGGGGCCAGTCTCCCTGCGCCAGCGAGACAGCTGATTTACCCCCCCCCCCCCCCCCCCCTATAGACTGTTTTCTAGACTGTTTTCTAGACTGTTTTCAAGAAGCATGGGGGTACTGTTTATGTTACTGTATATGTCACTGCATATGCGTCTTGAGAGTTTGTGTATTTATGTTACAAAAATAAAAAAAAATTTAATGAGAAAAAAAAAAAAAAAGATGCATAGCAGAGGAATGGTGACGCTAATGATTGCAGCATCGCCGCTCACCACCTGGGTAGACTGCTCAAAGTTTCGAAGGACCTGGCAGATGTCTGCCAACCAGGCCCACTCTTCTGAAAAGAATTGAGGAGGCTGACTCCCACTGCGCCGCCCATGTTGGAGTTGGTATTCCACTATAGCTCTACGCTGCTCATAGAGCCTGGCCAACATGTGGAGCGTAGAGTTCCACCGTGTGGGCACGTCGCACAGCAGTCGGTGCACTGGCAGATTAAACCGATGTTGCAGTGTCCGCAAGGTGGCAGCGTCCGTGTGGGACTTGCGGAAATGTGCGCAGAGCCGGCGCACCTTTACGAGCAGGTCTGACAAGCGTGGGTAGCTTTTCAGAAAGCGCTGAACCACCAAATTAAAGACGTGGGCCAGGCATGGCACGTGCGTGAGGCTGCCGAGCTGCAGAGCCGCCACCAGGTTACGGCCGTTGTCACACACGACCATGCCCGGTTGGAAGCTCAGCGGCGCAAGCCAGCGGTCGGTCTGCTCTGTCAGACCCTGCAGCAGTTCGTGGGCCGTGTGCCTCTTATCTCCTAAGCTGAGTAGTTTCAGCACGGCCTGCTGACGCTTGCCCACCGCTGTGCTGCCACGCCGCGCGACACCGACTGCTGGCGACGTGCTGCTGCTGCTGACACATCTTGATTGCGAGACAGAGGTTGCGGAGGAGGAGGAGGAGGGTGCTTTACTGGAGGAAGCATACACCGCCGCAGATACCAGCACCGAGCTGGGGCCCGCAATTCTGGGGGTGGGTAGGACGTGAGCGGTCCCGGGCTCTGACTCTGTCCCAGCCTCCACTAAATTCACCCAATGTGCCGTCAGGGAGATGTAGTGGCCCTGGCCGCCTGTGCTTGTCCACGTGTCCGTTGTTAAGTGGACCTTGGCAGTAACCGCGTTGGTGAGGGCGCGTACAATGTTGCGGGAGACGTGGTCGTGCAGGGCTGGGACGGCACATCGGGAAAAGTAGTGGCGACTGGGAACTGAGTAGCGCGGGGCCGCCGCCTCCATCATACTTTTGAAGGACTCCGTTTCCACAACCCTATACGGCAGCATCTCAAGGCTGATAAATTTGGCTATGTGGACGGTTAACGCTTGAGCGTGCGGGTGCGTGGCGGCGTACTTGCGCTTGCGCTCAAACACTTGCACTAGCGATGGCTGGACGGTGCGGTGCGAGACATTGGTGGATGGGGCCGAGGACAGCGGAGGTGAGGGTGTGGGTGCAGGCCAGGAGACGGTAGTGCCTGTGTCCTCAGAGCAGGGATGGATCTCAGTGGCAGGTTGGGGCACAGGGGGAGAGGCAGCGGTGCAAACCGGAGGCGGTGAACGGCCTTCGTCCCACCTTGTGGGGTGCTTGGCCATCATATGTCTGCGCATGCTGGTGGTGGTGAGGCTGTTGGTGGTGGCTCCCCGGCTGATCTTGGCGCGACAAAGGTTGCACACCACTGTTCGTCGGTCGTCAGGCATCTCTGTGAAAAACTGCCAGACCTTAGAGCACCTCGGCCTCTGCAGGGTGGCATGGCACGAGGGTGTGCTTTGGGAAACAGTTGGTGGATTATTTGGTCTGGCCCTGCCTCTACCTCTGGACACCGCACTGCCTCTTGCAACCTGCCCTGCTGCTGTCCGTGCCTCCCCCTCTGAAGACCTGTCCTGTGTAGGCGTTGCACACCAGGTGGGGTCATTCACCTCATCGTCCTGCTGCTCTTCCTCCGAATCCTCTGTGCGCTCCTCCCTCGGACTTACTGCCCTTACTACTACCTCACTGCAAGACAACTGTGTCTCATCGTCATCGTCCTCCTCACCCACTGAAAGGTCTTGAGACAGTTGCCGGAAGTCCCCAGCCTCATCCCCCGGACCCCGGGAACTTTCCAATGGTTGGGCATCAGTGACGATAAACTCCTCTGGTGGGAGAGGAACCACTGCTGCCCAATCTGAGCAGGGGCCCGAGAACAGTTCCTGGGAGTCTGCCCGCTCCTGAGCATGTGTCATTGTAGTGGAGTGAGGAGGCTGGGAGGAAGGAGGAGTAGCAGCCAGAGGATTTGGATTTGCAGCAATGGACGGCGCAGAACTGTGGGTGGATGATAGCTTGCTCGAAGCACTTTCTGCCATCCACGACAGGACCTGCTCACACTGCTCATTTTCTAATAAAGGTCTCCCGCGTGGACCCATTAATTGGGCGATGAATGTGGGGACGCCAGAAACGTGCCTCTCTCCTAATCGCGCAGCAGTCGGCTGCGATACACCTTGATCAGGAGCTCGCCCTGTGCCCACACCCTCACTTGGGCCTACGCGTCCTCGGCCACGTCCACGTCCACGTCCTCTAGGCTTACCCCTACCCCTCAGCATGCTGTATTACCAGTGATTTCCCAGGCAGGAAATAAATTGGCGCAAGCCTGCAGGTCAAATAGAATGTTTCCCTTTTTGGGAAACGGAGGGCCCACTGACTATATTCAATCAGATAAGATATGTGTTGCACAGAAATGCAGTTATATGAAGTGCAGCACAGTGGAGACTTTTCCCAGGCAGGAAATAAATTGGCGCAAGCCTGCAGGACAAATAGAAAGTTTCCCTTTTTGGGAAACGGAGGGCCCACTGACTATATTCAATCAGATAAGATATGTGTTGCACAGAAATGCAGTTATATGAAGTGCAGCACAGCGGTTACTTTTCCCAGGCAGGAAATAAATTGGCGCAAGCCTGCAGGACAAATAGAATGTTTCCCTTTTTGGGAGACGGAGGGCCCACTGACTATATTCAATCAGATAAGATATGTGTTGCACAGAAATGCAGTTATATGAAGTGCAGCACAGCGGTGACTTTTCCCAGGCAGGAAATAAATTGGCGCAAGCCTGCAGGACAAATAGAATGTTTCCCTTTTTGGGAAACGGAGGGCCCACTGACTATATTCAATCAGATAAGATATGTGTTGCACAGAAATGCAGTTATATGAAGTGCAGCACAGCCGAGACTTTTCCCAGGCAGGAAATAAATTGGCGCAAGCCTGCAGGACAAATAGAATGTTTCCCTTTTTGGGAAACGGAGGGCCCACTGACTATATTCAATCAGATAAGATATGTGTTGCACAGAAATGCAGTTATATGAAGTGCAGCACAGCGGTTACTTTTCCCAGGCAGCAAATAAATTGGCGCAAGCCTGCAGGACAAATTGAATGTTTCCCTTTTTGGGAAACGGAGGGCCCACTGACTATATTCAATCAGATAAGATATGTGTTGCACAGAAATGCAGTTATATGAAGTGCAGCACAGCGGTTACTTTTCCCAGGCAGGAAATAAATTGGCGCAAGCCTGCAGGACAAATAGAATGTTTCCCTTTTTGGGAAACGGACTGCCCACTGACTATATTCAATCAGATAAGATATGTGTTGCACAGAAATGCAGTTATATGAAGTGCAGCAGAGCGGTTACTTTTCACAGGCAGCAAATAAATTGGCGCAAGCCTGCAGGACAAATAGAATGTTTCCCTTTTTGGGAAATGGAGGGCCCACTGACTATATTCAATCAGATAAGATATGTGTTGCACAGAAATGCAGTTATATGAAGTGCAGCACAGCGGTTACTTTTCCCAGGCAGGAAATAAATTGGCGCAAGACTGCAGGACAAATACAATTTTTCCCTTTTTTGGAAACGGAGGGCCCACTGACTATATTCAATCAATAATATATGTCTTCTGGCCCTGCCTACACAATTCTCTCCCTGTAGTATTACTGCAAGGCGCAATGCTCTGCAGACAGACGATTTTGAAAAGAAAAAAATATGCAACACTGCTAACAGCAGCCTGCACAGTACTGCACACGGATAGATGTGGCCCTAAGAAGGACCGTTGGGGTTCTTGAAGCCTACACTCACTCCTAACACTCTCCCTGCCTAACCACCACTTCTATCCCTGGACTATTACTGCAAGGCGCAATGCTCTGTAGACTTCCGATTTTGAAAAAAAAAAAATTTGTGCAACACTGCTAACAGCACCCTCCACAGTACTGCACACGGATAGATGTGGCCCTGAGAAGGACCGTTGGGGTTCTTGAAGCCTACACTAACTCCTAACACTCTTTCCCTTTAGCAGCTGCGGCACCAACAGCACTTTCCCTCAGCTAACTCATAAGACATCTGAGGCGAGCCGCGGGAGGGGCCGACTTTTATACTCGGGTGACATCTGATCGCCCCAGCCACTCACAGCACGGGGGTGGTTTAGGGCTTGAACGTCACAGGGGGAAGTTGTAATGCCTTCCCTGTCTTTCAATTGGCCAGAAAAGCGCGCTAACGTCTCAGAAGGAAACTGAAAGTAACCGGAACACCGCGTGGTGCTCGTTAAGAGTAACGAGCATCCCGAACACCCTAATATTCGCACGAATATCAAGCTCGGACGAGTACGTTCGCTCATCTCTACCAAGCACCCCACAAGGTGGGACGAAGGCCGTTCACCGCGTCCGGGTCGCACCACTGCCTCTCCCCCTGTGCCCCAACCTGCTACTCACATCCAACCTCCCTCTCAGGACACAGGCACGAGCGCCTTCCGGCTTGCATCCACATCCTCACCTCCGATGTCCTCGACCCAATCTAGCAATATCTCTCAGCGCAGCATCCAGCTGTCGCTAACGCAATCGTTGGAGCAAAAGCGCAAATACGCCGCCACGCACCCGGACGCTCAAGCTTTAAATGTGCACATTGCCAAATTAATCAGCCTGGAGATGCTGCCATACAGGCTTGTGGAAACGGAGGCTTTCAAAAACATGATGGTGGCGGCGGACCCGCGCTACTTGGTCCCAAGTCGTCACTATTTTTCCCGGTGTGCCGTCCCAGCCCTGTACGACCACGTCTCCCGCAACATTATATGCGCCCTCACCAACGCGGTAACTGGCAAGGTCCACTTAACAACGAACGCGTGGACAAGCACAGGCGGGGAGGGCCACTATATCTCCCTGACGGCACATTGGGTGAATTTAGTGGAGGCTGGGACCGAGTCAGAGCCTGGGACCGCTCACGTCCTACCCACCCCCAGAATAGCGGGTCCCAGCTCAGTGCTGGTATCTGCGGCGGTTTATGCCACCTACACTAAACCCTCCCCCTCCTCCTCCTCCTACGCAACCTCTACCTCGCAATTAAGATGTGTCAGCAGCACGTCACCAACAGTCGGTGTCGCACGGCGCGGCAGCACAGCGGTGGGCAAGCGTCAGCAGACCATGCTGAAACTAATCAGCTTAGGAGAGAAGAGGCACACAGCCCACGAACTGTTGCAGGGTCTGACAGAGCAGACCGACCTCTGGCTTTCGTCGCTGAGCCTTCAACCGGGCATGGTGGTGTGTGACAACGGCCGTAACCTGGTGGCGGCTCTGCTGCTCGGCAGCCTCACACACGTGCCATGCCTGGCCCACATCTTCAATTTGGTGGTTCAGCGATTTCTGAAAAACTACCCACACTTGTCTGACCTCCTCGGCAAAGTGTGCCAGGTCTGCGCACATTTCCGCAAGTCCACCACAGACGCTGCCACCCTGCGGACCCTGCAACATTGGGTTAAACTGCCAGTGCACCGACTGCTGTGCGACGTGCCCACACGGTGGAATTCTACGCTCCACATGTTGGCCAGGCTGTATGAGCAGTGTAGAGCAATACTGGAATACCAACTCCAACATGGGCGGCATAGTGGGAGTCAGCCTCCTCAATTCTTTACTGAGGAGTGGGCCTGGATGGCAGATATCTGCCAGGTCCTTGGAAACTTTGAGGAGTCTACCCAGATGGCGAGCGGCGATGCTGCAATCATTAGCATCACCATTCCTCTGCTATGCCTGCTAAGAAGTTCACTGCAAAGCATAAAGGCTGACGCTTTGCGGTCGGAACAGTAGACGGGGGAAGACAGTATATTGCTTGATAGTCAGAGCACCCTCATGTCTATATCTCAGCGCGTTTTAGAGGAGGGGGAGGAGCAGGAGGAGGAGGGGGAAGAGACAGCTGGACCCACTGCAGAGGGTACCCATGCTGCTTGCCTGTCATCCTTTCAGCGTGTATGGGCTGTGGAGGAGGAGGATCCTGAAAGTAATCTTTCTAGTGAGGACAGCGATGTGTTGCGTACTGGTACCCTGGCACAAACGGCTGACTTCATGTTAGGCTGCCTTTCTCGTGACCCTCGCGTTAGATGCATTCTGGCCACTACGGATTACTGGGTGTACACCCTTCTCGACCCATGGTATAAGGAGAACTTTTTCACTCTCATTCCCGAAGAGGAAAGGGGTTCGAGAGTGATGCAATACCACAGGTCCCTGGTGGACAAACTGATGGTAAACTTCCCATTTGACAGCGCTAGCGGCAGAAGGCGCAGTTTCATGGGCCAAGTGGCAGGGTAGGCGCGGAGATCAGGTAGCATGTTCAGCGCAGGCAGGGGAACACTCTCCAAGGCCTTTGCCAGCTTTATGGCTCCCCAACAAGACTGTGTCACCATTTCCCAGTCAAGGCTGAGTTGGAGGGAACACTGTAAAAAGATGGTGAGGGAGTACGTAGCCGATCGTACCACCGTCCTCCGTGATGCCTCTGCTCCATACAACTACTGGGTGTCAAAGCTGGACACGTGGCACGAAGTTGCGCTGTATGCCCTGGAGGTGCTTGCTTGCCCTGCCGCTAGCGTCTTGTCAGAGAGAGTGTTTAGTGCAGCTGGGGGAATTATTACGGATAAACGTACCCGCCTGTCAACTGCCAGTGCCGACATGCTTGCACTCCTAAAGATGAACAAAGCCTGGATTTCCCCAAACTTTTCTCCTCCACGAGCAGAGAGCAGTGGAACCTAAAGATTATTTTCGATGCAACTGCGGATACAAGCATTCTTCTCTATCACCGGAATAAAAAGGGACATTTGCCTTTGTCAATCTGTGTATGATATTAGTCCTCCTTCTCCTGCTCCTTCTCCTGAAACATCTTGTCATCACGCTGAACTGCCAATTTTTTTCTGCGGCCAAAAAGGCTCATCTAACTATTTTTTAACACTTTTTCTAAGTTTCTAACTAAAGCATTGATACTTTAACATGAACCAATTTTTTTAACAGGGCTGCCTCCAGGCTCTGTTACAAATTAAGCAACAGCGAGCTGTATCTTTCCTAAAATATTAATGGATTTCACCTGCCCTCTTGGTTGAGCAATTTTTCATGGGTACATTTGTATTGTTGGTACACTAATTTTTTGGGCCCTCGCCTATACTGTAATCCAAGTAATTTTTCTGGCCTTCGCCTACACTCATGGTACACCAATGTGTCAGGGGTTGGCCTATACTCTTGCTACAGAAATTTTATTGGGGTCTGCCTGCCTATACTTCTACCACAGTAATGTTACATGGGTCTGCCTATACTTCTGCAACAGAAATGTTACTTTGGTCAGCCTATACTTCTGCTACGTAAATGTTACAGGGGTCTGCCTATGCATCTGCAACAGAAATGTTACTGGGGTCTGCCAATACTTCTGCTACTGAAATGTTACAGGGGTCTGCCTATACTTCTGCCACATTAATGTTACTAGGGGTCTGCCTAGACTTCTGCCACGTAAATGTTACAGGGGTTTGCCTATAATCCTGCTACATAAGTTTTACAGGGGTCTGCATATTCTTCTGCTACAAAAATGTTACAGGGGTCTGCCTATACTTCAGCCATGTAAAGGTTACAGGGGTCTGCTTTTACTTCTGCTACAAAAATGTTACAGGGGTCTGCCTATATTTCTGCTACAGAAATGTTACAGGGGTCTGCCTTTACTGCTGCTACAGAAATGTTACTGGTGTCTGCCTATACTTCTACTACAGAAATGGTACTGGGTCCGCCTATACTGCAGCTACAAAAATGGAACTGGGGTCGGCCTATGTATCTGCTACATAAATGTAACAGGGGTCTGCTTATACTGCTGCTACAGAAATGTTACAGGGGTCTGTCTATAGTTCTCTTACAGAAATGGTACTGGGTCAGCCTATACTGCTGCTACAAAAATGGTACTGGGGTCGGCCTTTCCTTCTGCTACATAAATGCTACAGGGGTCTGCCTATACTGCTGCTACTGAAATTTTACAGGAGTCTGCATATACCGCTGCTAGAGAAATGTTACTGGGATCTGCCTATACTTCTACTACAGAAATGGTACTGGGATCTGCCAATACTTCTACTACAGAAATGGTACTGGGGTCTGCCTATACTGCTGCTACAAAAATGTTACTGGGGTCTGCCTATACTGCTGCTACAGAAATGTTACTGGGGTCTGCCTATACTTCCACTACAGAAATGGTACTGGGGTCTGCTTATACTGCAGCTACAAAAATGTTACAGGGGTCTGCTTATACTGCTGCTACAGAAATGTTACAGGGGTCTGCCTATACCGCTGCTACAGAAATGTTACAGGGGTCTGTCTATACTATGGGTGCTCTAAGACTTCCCATCGCGGTGTTTTACCTATGTGGCACAAATAATACAGTGACTGACTAGGCCAGAATTGCTGGCCGAGGCCAAGTTGCTCGGCGGGGCGAAACTCTCCCATGGTTGGGCACTCCGATTTCTTCCTGTGTAATACCATCTTTGTGCACTTACAGCATAGGCTAGGCCAAGGAACTCAAAGACTTCCCCTTCCAGTGTTGAGCTGTGTGGGGACACATGGATATCCCATTGCTATGTAACTCAGGGCACCTTGGGTCACACAAGGTGGAGACTCGGAACCGAGCCTGACCCTGGGCCCGCTAACATCCTTCCCACACAGACTATAGCGGGTCCTGGTCATGGTTTCTTAGGCTTGTAATGCCACCTCCTCCTCCTGCTTGGGGTCAGGGGATCAGCACTGGGCATCATGTATTTTCTCCTGTATTACCACAGTTATCTGAAACACTGGTTTGGCCCAAAGAAGAGGAGTGCTACTGCATTGATGAGACCTTTACAGCTGTATTAGCATCGGAGTCCGCTCTATGCCCACGATTGCTGAGGGTGTGTGCAGAGACCTATGTCCTCGGCACAGTGAAAGTCTGGCATATTTGGGAGCTATCATTTCTTGTTTATTACTGTCTTTGGGTTCCTTCAACTCGCCTATGCTGTGGGTGCACACAGGCATCCCATAGTGGTGATTTGACTGTCCGGCACAAAGACACTGACTTACTAGGGTCAGGTGCATAGTGCAGATGCCTTTCCCCTTGCAGTGTCGCTAGAGCTATCCGACACCTAGACGGAATGAATAGTGTGTGGGCACATGGACTTCCCATTGCTATGTCAGTCGCGGCACCTTGGGTCTCACAAGGTGTTTGCTGGGACCGAGCCTGGCCAAGGGCCCGCTCATATCCTTCCCACACAGGCTACAGCAGGTCCTGGTCATGGTTTCTTGGCCTTGTAAGGCCTTGTAAGGCTACCTCCTCCTCCTGCTTGGGGTCAGGGGATCAGCAATGTGCATCATGTATTTTCTCTCGTGTTACCACAGTTATCTGAGAAACTCGTTTGGGCCAAAGGAGAGGAGCGTTACTGCATTTTTGAGACCTTTGCAGGTGTACTAGCATCGAAGTCTGCTTCATGCCTACAATTGCTGAAGCTGTTGGCTGAGGCCTATGTCCCGGGGAAAATGCAACTGCGCCAGGTTGGGCCCATGGAACTTTTTTCCTGGCTAATCCAGTCTTTGGAGCGGTGAAAGAAAACATAACTGATTTAATGAGACCTTCACAGGTGTACTAGCATCGAAGTCCGCTTCATGTCTACGATTGCTGAAGCTGTTGGCCGAGGCCTATGTCCTCGGCGCTGTGTAAGTCTGCCATATTTGGCCACTCTGATTTCTTTATTCTTCATGTCTTGGGTTGCCTAGGACCCACCTATGCTGTGGGTGCACACAGACTTCCCATCGCAGTGTTTGACCTGTCTGGCACAAAGACACTGACTGACTTGGGTAGGGGGCAGAGTGCAGATGGCTTTCCCCTTGCGGTGTCGATTGAGCTATCTGACACCTAGACAGAATGAATACTGTGTGGGCACATAGATGCCCCATAGCTATGTAACTCATGCCCACGTTTGCAGCTCATGACGGAGGTAGGCACTTTATTGGAAGGAAGATGGAACGTCAATTTATCATTGATTCTCAACCTGATAGATTTGTTGATCAAGAGCATATACGACCCCCTGAAACAATTGTGTACGAAGAGTATAGGCGAACGCCTGAGACATTTGTGTACCAAGAGTATAGGCGAACTCCTGAAACATTTGTGTACAAAAAGTATAGACGAACCCCAGAAAGATTTGTTGATCAAGAGCATAGGTGACCCCCTAAAACATTTGTGTCCCAAGAACATAGGTGAGCCCCTGAAACATTTGTGTACCAAGAGTATAATTGAACCCCTGAAACATTTCTGTACCAAACATATAGGCGAACCCCTGAAACATTTGTGTACCAAGAGTATAGGCAACCAACTGAAACATTTGTGTACCAAGAGTATAGATGAACCCCTAAAACATTTGTGTACCAAGATTATAGGCAAAACCCTGATACATGTGTTGACCAAGAACATAGGCGACCCCTTGAAACATTTGTGTACAAAAAGTATAGGCAAAACCCTGAAACATTTGTGTAACAAGAGTGTAGGCGAACCCCTGAAAAATTTGTGTCCCAAGAGCACAGGCGATCCCCTGAAGCATTTGTGTACCAAGAGTATAGGCGAACCCCTGAAACATTTGTGTACCAAGAGTATAGGCGAACCCCTGAAACATTTGTGTAACAAGAGTATAGGCAAACCCCTGAAACATTTGTGTACCAAGAGTATAGGCGAACCCCTGAAACATTTGCGTAACAAGAGTATAGGCAAACCCCTGAAACATTTGTGTACCAAGAGTAAAGCCAAACCCCTGAAACATTTTTGTACCAAAAGTATAGGCAAAACCTGATAGATTTGTTGATCAAGAGCATAAGCGACCCCCTGAAAAAATTGTGTACCAAGAGTGTAGGCAAAGCCCTGAAACATTTGTGTACCAAGAGTATATGCAAACCCCTGAAACATTTCTTTACCAAGAGTATTGGCGAACCCCTGAACCATTGGTGTACCAAGAGCAAAGGGAACCCCCTGAAACATTTGATTACAAATAGTATAGGTGAACCCCTAAAATATTTGTGTACCAAGAGTATAAGTGAACTCCTGAAACATTTCTGTACCAAGAGTATAGGAAAAACCATTGAAACTTTTCTGTACCAAGAGTATAGTTAAGCCTCTGAAACATTTGTGTACCAAGAGTACAGGCCAACACTGAAACATTTGTGTACCAAGAGCATAGGCGAGCACCTGAATAATTTGTGTACCAAGAGTATAGGTGAACCCCTGAAACATTTGTGTACCAGTAGTATAGGTGAACCCCTGAAACATTTCTGTACCTAGAGCATAGGCGAACCTGTGAAACATTTGCGTACTAAGAGTATAGGCAAACCCCTGAAACATTTGTATACCAAGAGTTTAGGTGAACCCCTGAAACATTTCTGTACCCAGAGTATAGGCAAACCTATGAAACATTTGTGTACTAAGAGTATAGACGACCCCTTGAAATATTACTGTACCCAGAGCATAAGCAAATCCCTGAAACATTTGTGTACCAAGAGTATAAGTGAACTCCTGAAACATTTCTGTACCAAAAGTATACGAAAACCCCCCAAAACATTTGATAACCAAGAATAAAGGTAACCCTCTGAAACATTTGTTTCCCAAGAGTATAGGCGAAACTCCTAAACATTTATTACAAAGATTAAAGGCGACCCCCTGAAACATTTCTGTACCAAGAGTGTAGGCGAATCCCTATAAAATTTGCATACCAAGAGTATAGGCGAACCTCTAAAACATTTGTGTACCAAGAGGATAGGCGACCCCTTGAAACATTTGTATACCAAGTGTTACCATGTAGGGCGGTGCTGGGTCCCGCGGCCGGTGCGCGCCGCTCCGATGTCGGCTCCGGCGTCCCGGAGCTATGCTGTCGGGGCTCTCCCGGCGGCGTGGAGCAGCCAGCGTGCAGTGGCGTGGGTGTGTCCGCCCATAGGGTGCCGCCCGCTCTCCTCCACCTTCCATATGCAACAATGGGAGAGTCGGCTCCTCCCAGTCTCCGCCCCTGGGCGGAGGCTTGAAGTCAAAAAGCTGGCAGTGACCTGAGCTCACTGCCAGTTATTGGTTCTGCTAGCCTGTAGTCAGGTCTGTCTCAGTCTGCTCTAGTTGCTCGTCAGTTTCCTTTCAGTTTGCCTGTGAGCTCCATCTCCAGCCTTACTCTGCTTGTAAGTTCTGTTGGTCTGTTCCACCTGCCTCTTCTGTCGGCACTCTGTCCCCTGTTAGTAGTTCCATCTAGGTAGTCGCCAGGTCCCTAGCCAGCGCAGGGACCGCCACCCAGTTGTCTGCCTGGGGTTAGCCAGGGCCGAGGCAAGTAGGCAGGGACAGTGGGGTGCGGGAAGATCAGGGCACCCCACCTGGCGCTCGGGGGGCAGAGTGCCGTAACATAATAACTGGCCCTTAAAAACTGTTTGTCATGGAGGCAATCAGTTCCCTCACGAACCAGCTGCAGGCCCTGGTGCCTGTGATCCAGGATTTATCCACCCCCATGGTGGCCCCGGAGCAGCGGGGGGTGTCGCAGGGGTCGGACGCCTCAACCAGCCGCGAACCCAAGTGCCCTCTTCCCGAGGTGTTTTCTGGGGAGAGGAACAAGTTTTTTGTTTTCCGACAGGCGTGCCGCCTGTTTTTTTGGATGCGTACCCGTTCTTCCGGGTCGGAGGCTCAGAGGGTCAGGCTGATAATGTCCCTGCTGCGGGGCTCTGCCCAGACGTGGGCTTTTTCCATCCCCGAGGGTTCCTCCTGCCTGCAGTCTGTGGACTCCTTTTTTCAGGAACTCCGGGGTATCTTCGACGAACCGGACCGAGCGGGGTTGGCGGTTTCGCGGTTGTTGGTGCTGCAGCAGGGGTCGTCTTGTGTGGAGGATTATTGCTCCAACTTCAGACGCTATGCGGGGGATAAGACATGGAACGATAGCGCGCTGAAAGATGTTTTTCTGCAGGGCCTCTCGGACGTAGTTAAAGACCTGTTAATTTCCCATCCCGTTCCCGGGTCCTTAAGGGAGGCTATGGAGCTAGCGGTGAAGGCAGATAGGAGGCTCAAGTCTAGGAAGCAGGACAGGCAGATCTGTAGAGTCAGGGAGGTCGGTTGCCTTGGTCCCTCTTCCTCCTTACCAGTCTCTGTGCCTGAGCCGATGGAGGTGGATCTGCTGGACCCCAAAGAGCGACGCCGGATCCGTTTGTTGCATCGTCTCTGCCTCTACTGCGGGAAAGCTGGACATCGGGTGATAACCTGCCCACTGAGGTCTCAACGCTCACAGCCGGAACCGGTGGAAAACTCCGAGTCCTAGGCGATTGCAGGGAGGATCGCCTAGGACTTCAGGTACTTCCTAAACTTTTGGTACCGTGTCATGTTAGATTCGGGGATTTTTCCCGATCAGGGCGGGCGTTTATTGATTCCGGAGCAGCCGCTAACTTGATAAGTCTGTGTTTTGTCCGTTCTCTGATGGCGGAATTTGTGGCGCTGAAGACGCCAATTCATTTTACCAGTATTGATGCTACCCCTCTCTCTACAGGCCTGGTACGATGGAGGACCCCAAGGTTACAGTTCACGGTGGGGATCCTCCACTCGGAAGAACTGTCTTTCCTGGTTATGGAAAAAATGTCAGTTGATGTGGTGCTTGGTATGCCCTGGTTGGCACTGCACAATCCCCAATTTGATTGGTCCACCCGGGAATTGACTCATTGGGGATCATCCTGTTATAATCACCTGTCTACCATAGCTGTGTGCTCCGCAGATACGGTGCTCATTCCGGAGTATTTGTCAGACTTTCAGGATGTATTCTCCAAAAAACTATCTAAGGCTCTGCCTCCTCATAGGGAGTGGGACTGTGGTATTGATCTGATTCCCTACAGTCCCATCCCTAAGGGAGCCATTTTCAATTTGTCAGGCCGTGAGCATGAAGCCCTCAAGTCCTATGTCTCGGAGGCTCTGGCCAAACGACATATCCGGCCGTCCAGGTCCCCCTGCTGGGGCAGGTCTCTTCTTTGTAGAGAAGAAGGACGGGACACTAAGGCCTTGTGTGGATTATCGGGCCTTGAATAAAATCACTGTGAAGAACCAGTGCTCCTTGCCCCTAATTCCTGACTTGTTGAATCAGGTGGTAGGGGCCCACTTGTTCTCCAAACTGGACTTGCGGGGGGCTTACAATTTAATTCACATTAGAGAGGGAGATGAATGGAAGACGGCGTTCAACACCCCGTTAGGACATTTTGAACGTCTGTTCATGCCGTTTGGACTTTGTAATGCCCCCGCTGTGTTTCAGGGTTTTATGAACGCGGTCTTCCACGACTTCCTGGGGGTATTTCTGGTCATTTATCTTGATGACATTCTGGTGTACTCGCCTGACTGGGACTCACATGTGCGGCACCTGAGGTTGGTCCTGACCCGTTTGCGCAAGTATCAACTATTTGTCAAGTTAGAGAAATGTACATTTGGTTCTAAACAAGTATCCTTCCTTGGTTATCTAATCTCTCCCACAGAGATTCAGATGGAGTCTGATAAAGTAGCAGCAATCTCCCAATGGGTCAGACCAGACAACCTCAAGGCTCTCCAGCGATTCTTAGGTTTTGCAAATTTTTACCGCAAATTCATTAGGAATTACTCAGTTATTGCTCAACCTCTGACCGACCTGACTAAGAAGGGGGCCGACTTGGGTAAGTGGTCGCCTGAAGCCTTTGAGGCCTTTAGCCGTCTAAAAAAGGCATTCACGACTGCCCCGGTGCTAATACAGCCGGACGCACGACTACCCTTTTTTATTGAGGTAGACGCGTCTGAAGTGGGGACATGAGCAGTATTGTCGCAGGAAGTCAGTGGGAGGTCTGGGTATAGCCCATGTGCGTTCTTTTCGCGGAAGTTCAATTCAGCAGAGCGCAACTACGACGTGGGTAACCGTGAATTGTTGGCTATCAAATGGGCTCTGGAAGAGTGGCGACACCATCTTGAGGGTGCTAGACACCCAATTACCGTATATACTGATCACAAGAATCTGGTATATCTCGCTAATGCGAAAAGACTCACAGCTCGTCAAGCCAGGTGGGCGTTGTTCTTCGCCAGGTTTAATTTTGTCGTGACATATATCCCAGGAGAGAAGAACGTGAAGGCGGACGCCCTGTCACGAAGTTTCGGGGTACCGGATAGTGAGACCATGACTCCCGAGAATATCTTAGCCCCCGGCGTGGTGGTGGCAGCTGTAAAGTCTAACTTCGTCCCTCAACTACAGGATGCTCAGCAGGATGCTCCTTCGGGGGTGCCGGAGGGCAGATGGTTTGTGCCAGAGACCCTACGCCCTAGAGTCATATATGAGTCTCACTCGTCGGTTCTCGGCGGGCATCCAGGGTTCCAGGGGACCCTGGAGCTTTGTTCCAGACACTTCTGGTGGCCAGGCATGTCTCAGGAGATCCGCAACTTTGTGAGGGGTTGCTCGGTCTGTGCTCGCAATAAGAGTCGGCGGCGTCCTCCGGAGGGTCCTCTGAGACCGCTACCGTTTCCTTTCAGTCCATGGTCGCACTTATCAGTAGATCTCATCACTGACCTACCAGAATCCCAGAAGTGAACCACTATCTTAGTGGTGGTCGACCGATTCTCAAAGATGGCACATTTTGTGGCGTTAAAAAAGCTACCCTCGGCAAAAGAATTCGCCACGATTTTTGTAAAGGAAATAATTCGCCTACATGGGGTTCCCCAAAATATTGTATCTGATCGCGGGGTTCAGTTTGTGTCGCAGTTTTGGTGTGCCTTCTGCAGAAACCTGGGAACGTCGCTTTCCTTCTCTTCAGCGTTCCACCCGCAGACTAATGGTCAGACTGAGCGGAAGAACCAAGATTTAGTGCAATATTTACGGTTGTTTGCTAGCGAAAAGGCTCATCTGTGCGCAGAGTTCCTGCCATTGGCAGAGTTTGCACTAAACAACAACCTTTGTTCTTCCACTGGGGTGTCTCCATTTTTTTGTGTATACAGTCAGCATCCTCGCTTCCTTACAGCAATCCCTACTCCGTCGGTCTGTCCTGCAGCTGATGTCGCAATAGATACACTTCGGAGAGTATGGAAGGAGGTACAGAGAAACTTGGAGGCAGCGGGGGCCCGTATGCAGTTGCGTAGTGGGAAGAGTCTGTCAGTGTCTGAACCTTACAGGGTGGGACAGAAGATATACCTGTCTTCTAAAAATCTCAAATTGCGGGTCCCGTCCTTGAAGCTGGCGCCACGTTACGTGGGGCTGTTTGCCATCACACGTGTGGTGAACCCACTCGCCTATGAGCTGGGATTGCCAGCCACATGGAGGGTTCACAGGGTATTCCATAAGTCGCTATTGAAACCTTTTGTCCTTTCGGTGAAGTCCTCAAAACATTTGTTTATCTAGAGTACAGGTGAAACCCTGAAACATTTGGGTACCAAGAGCATAGGCGACCTTCTGAAGCATTTGTGTAATAGGAGCATATGCGAAACCCTGAAATATTTGTGTAGCAAGAGTATATGCAAACCCCTGAAACATTTGTGTACCAGGAGTATTGTCAAACCCCTGAAACATTTGTGTACCAAGAGTATAGGCTATCCCCCTGAAACATTGCTTTCCTCACTAGGAGGATGACTCTCAGTCTTCTCTTCCCCTTCAGCCCATACACGCTGAACAGATGTGAAGGAAGTAGCATGGGTACCCTCTTTAGTGTGAGCAGCAGTCTCTTCCCCTCCTCCTCCTCCTCCCTCTCCTCCTCCAATACACACTGAAAAACAGACGTGAGGGTGGTCAGGCTATCTTGCAATGTATTATCATCCCTCATCTCCTGTTCTATCCACAAAGTGTCGTCCTTAATGTTTAGCAGCGATCTTCTCAGCAGGCAAAGAAGCAGGATGGTTACGCTGATAATGGCCACATCGCCGCTCATTTTTTGTGTAGACTCCTTTAAAGTTTCCTAAGACATGTCAGACATCCATGTCCACTCTTCTTTGAAGAACTGTGGAGGCTTACTACCACTCCGACGGCCATGTTGCAGCTGGTATTCTACAATGGCTCTACGCTGCTCGTAAAGCCCGGCTAACATGTGCAACACAGAATTCCAGCATGTGGGCACATTGCAGAACATTCAGTGCACCTGCAGCTGGAAGCAATGTTGCAGTGTCCTAAGGGTGGCAGCATCTGTGGTGGACTTTCTGAAATGTGTGCACACTCAACGCACCTTGCTTAACAGGTCAGACAAATGGGGACGTTTTTAAGAAAGCGCTGAACTACTAGATTGAACATGTGGGCCAGGCCACAAGGTTATGCCCATTGTCACACACGACCATGCCTGGTTGTAGGTTCAGCCGCGAAAGCCACAGATCTATCTGCTCTGTCAAACCCTGTAACAGCTCTTGGGCGGTGTGCCTCTTGTCACCAAAGCTCAGGAGTTTCAGCACTGCCTGCTGACGCTTCCCCACAGCAGTGCTAAAGCGCCTCAAGCTACTTACTGCAGGCATCATGTAGGAGGGGGGGTGTTTGGAGGAGATGGCATAATAAGCTGGAGAAACCATCACTGAGGTATGAGCCGCAATCCTCAGTGTGGGTAGTATGTTAGCAGACCCAGAGTCAGACTCGGTCCCAGCCGCCACCAAGTTCACCCATTGTGCCGTCAAGGAGATGTAGTGTCCCTGCCCACCAGCACTTGTCCACGTGTCGGTTCTTAAGTATACCTTCCCAGTAACCACGTTGGTGTGGGCACGGTTAATGTTCCGTGGGACGTGCTGGTGTAGGGCGGGGACGACGCAGCGGGAAAAATAGTGACGGCTGGAGACCGAGTAGCGAGGGGCCCCCGCTGCCATCAGGTTGCGGAAGACCTCCGTTTCTACTAGCCTATATGGCAGCATCTCCAGACTGAGTAGTTTTAAATATGCACATTTAAAGATTGTGCATGCAGGTGGGTGGCCACGTATTTCTGCCTGCCTTCTAATGCTTGGGTTATCGACAGCTGAACGCTGCGCTGGGACAAATTGGTGGAGGACCGTGGAGGTGAGGGTGTGGGTGCAGGCTGGGAGACGCTTGTGCCTGCGTCCTGGGAGGGTAATTGGATCTCAGTGACAGAATGTGACACAGGGGACGAGGCAGTGGTGTGACCTGCAGGTGGTGAATGCCTTCGTTCCACGTCATCGCGTGCTTAGCCATCATATGGCTACACATGCTGGTGGTGGTCAGGCTGGTAGTGGTGTCTTCCCTGCTGATCTTGGTGCGGCACAGGTTGCACACCACTTTTTGTCGGTCGTCCACGCTCTCCTTAATATGCCTCCAGACCTTCAAACACCTAGCCCTGTGCACAGGAGCTTGCCGCGACAAGGACTGTGGGGAAAAGTTGGGGGATAACTTGCTCTGGACCTGCTTCTCTCCCTGGCCACCCCACTGTCTCTTCCAACCTGTCCTGCCGCAGCACTTGCCTCTCCCTCTGAAGCCCTGTCTTCAGTAGACTTAACAACCCAGGGGTCAGTCACCTCCTCATCCACCAGCTCTTCCTCTGATTCCTCAGTCTGCTACTCCCTCAAACTTACTGCCCTAACAACTACGTCACTGACAGACAACTGTGTCTCATCATCATCATCCACAAATAGCTCTTGAGACACTTCTAGGAAGTCCCCACCCTCATCACCCTGAGTCTGTGAAAGGTCCAAATTTTGAGCATTGATCACGACAAACTCCTCACGTGGCTGATGAACCATTTTTTCCAGCTCAGGGCAAGGACCCGAGAACAGTTATTGGGAGTATGCCTGTTCAGAAACTCTCCTTTTCCTGGAGTGACCGGTCTGGGAGGAAGAAGGAGCAGCCTGAGGATTCAGAGGTGTAGTCCCTTGGCTGTCGTGAATGGACTGCGTACAAGGCTGGGTGTTTGATAAAGTACTTGAGACGTTATCCGCTATCCATGTCAGTACCTGATCGCACTGTTGTGCTTTTAATAATGGTCTACCACGCAGAACTGCAAAATGTGAGATGAAGCTGGGGAGCGGAAATACGCAGTGCTCTACTAATCCCTCAGCAGCAGTCACTGTTTCACCCCGCCCAGGACCTCAGCCTCTGCCCACACTCTCATTCGGACGCCCACGTCTACATCCTCGACCTCGACCCTTACCCCTAGTCTTCATCATGTTGGAAAAAAAAACTTGGACTAAATGCTAGGCAAAATGCAAGTTATTTTGCATACACTTACAGGCCGAAATAGACACAATAAATAGTGTATACTGTTGTTATATAGCAGAAATTCCCACCACCTAAACATGGGTATATACCTTAGGCTTTCAGCAAGCACAAAAGAATTTTAAGTGTGTATACTGTTAGATAGCAGAGAATCAGGGGACGGAACCTGACCGCTGAAGGAGATGGAGTCCTAAGCGCTGAGCTCCGTCTCAACGGCACCCGCGGGGACCCGACACATCGGCTATCAGAAGAACTAATGGGGAAGATCGGCAGAGAGAAAGGGGGAGAGACAGAGAGCACCCCCAGAACATACAAAGGACAAGCTGACATGCAGCAGTATGCAGGAATGGAGCACCCGCTCTCCTCGCGCTCCCTCCAAGATGGCGCTGGTTGCAGAGTTCACTGCTCTTAACAGTAAGGAGGGGGAGGATGGGGCTTCCACTGATGTTGAGGACGGCGAAAGCGTGTCCAGGAGCTTCATGAGAGAGCTGTTCTCTCAGGCACTGCACCCCCTAAGAACAGATCTGTCTGAGATTAAAGATCTGAGACACCTGGGCCGCAGAGTGGAAGAGCTAGAGACCACCGCGGCCCCCATCACCTCTCACTCTTTAGACCTAGAAAAGACCCTTAAAGAACACCACTCTCAGATCAATAAATCCTTGTTAATGCAGGAGAATATTGAAAATAGAAATAGGCGCAAGAACGTGCGCATCAAAGGGCTACCAGAGTCGTGGGCACCTGACTGCCTATCTAAAGTGGCCAAAGAAATCTTCATTCACCTCCTCAGACAGGGCAGAGCTTCCGCCATTATCATCAAACGTATACAGAGCCCTCAGACCTCTGCCCCCTGCTTCAGAACCTCCGAGAGACATTGTATGCAAATTACTCTAATTTCCTAATGCTTTTGAAATTTTAAAAGCAGCAAGGCTATTTAAAGACATTCGATACGGAGGTGCCTTTCTGCAAATTTTTCAAGATTTGGCCCCGTCTACCCTGGCTAAGCGCCGCTTTCTACGTCCGCTCCTGGATGCCCTGAGAAACAAAGGGATAAAATACACCTGGCTGTTCACTTTCAGCTTAGGGATAACTCATAAAGGACGCAAACTTAATATCCGGTCACCAGAAGATCTCCAACAATGCTGGCAATTTCTGGTCATTGATCCAATCGAAATCCCAAGCTGGCTACCATTACCGGATCTCCCAAAATTCTCCACTCTGGCGACCCCAGGGAGCTGGCAACCAGTCGTCAATCATAAGTCTCCCAGGGGCAAGAAAAAGAAAACCAGAGAAGATACTGAAACATTGGATACCTGAGGACTGCTCCTGGGAAAGTTTGTAACTGTCCGTCCCGTTATGGCGTGGTCTTTTCATGCGCCCATGCTCCTCCCCGTGTTTTGCTTTTATGCCACTCTGGGCTAGAGCCTAGTGACATGTGAGCTCCAGAGAAGCGTCCTGGCCCGATACTCTGGTCGCCTCCCCCTTTGCTGGGATGACCGTGGTGTCTGGACCGGACTCGGTGCATTACCTGGAAGGGGAGATGCGTTTCTTCCTTCTAAGGAGACTAGACAAATTCATCCCAGTGCTGATCAACCGGGAGCAGGCGGGATTTGTGGGGGGGGGGGGGGAGAGGGCAAAGATAACTGCCGTAGACTTCTCCATGCATCGCGCTATGCCCAACTCCACTATATACCACTAGCTTTTATAGGAACTGACGCCGAAAAAGCGTTTGATAGAGTTGACTGGTGTTATATGAAAAATTCTCTGTTACACTATAACCTCCCAATGGAGTTTGTCTCCGCCATATTCTCTTTTATGCCTGTCCCTATGCAAGACTTAAGGCTAATGATATTTTATCCCTGCCTTTCGACATTAGGGACGATACTCCCCAGGGATGCCCTCTCTCTCCCTCCCTATTTATCTTGGCTCTGGAGCCCCTCTTATTGCAGGTCAGGCAAGATCCTGACATAGTGGGCCTAGCTATAGGGGCAATCTTCTGTCCACTACGGCCTTCGCGGATGACATCGTCTTCCTAGTTACCAACCCTGAAATGGGTTTCTGTAGATTGGTAGAACTCCTAAATGCATTTGGAAAAATATCAAATTTCAAAATCAACTTCGACAAATCCACAGTACTCAACATCTCTACACCCCACATTTGCAATAAGGAACTTAGCAACATCTCCCCTTTAGCGTGGTCGGAGACATCTCTGGATTACTTGGGCATTAAAATCCCCAAAAAGCTAGAAGATAACTATTCCGTCAACTTTGTTCCGATGCTAGACCAGGTAAAGAAGCTTTTAAAAGATTACGATATACCATTTATTTCCTGGTTTGGCAGAAGGAACATTTTGAAATCATATATCTTACCGATCATTATTTATAGGATTAGGATGCTCCCTATTTATTTACCCGCAAGCTTCTTTAAATCCCTACGTTCGGTCTTTGTGGGATATGTATGGAGACAGAGAAGACCAAGACTGGCATATAGCCTAATGATTAAAAGGAGCTCCGAAGGGGGCATTGATCTCCCTAACATATTTGATTATTATCGTGCCTCACAAATGAGATACTGGATGGACCTAGTACATTCGATTAAAGATGGCCTGCTTCCCAAACTGGCTATGGGCCACAGTACCAGCAGGTTTGTGGAAGACTTGTGGTTCTCCGTCAGGAGCAGATACAGGTCAAAAGACTTCTGCCCTCTGCTAAGAGGCCCCTGCGAGGTTTGGGACGGCGTAAGGGGCAGTCTGGCACCGAAGCCCTCTCCGTTTTTTCCACTAAGCATTTTATACAGATTTCTGGACCATTCGTTGGACCCGGGTACGGCCTCCGTTTGGAGGAAGTTTAAAGCTTTCACAGTGGGTGACCTACAGGTTCTAGCTCATTTACCTATGCCTGACATCATTCAATCTCTACTGCCATCTTAGTCCCCCTCCTTCCTGCACCGTGCCTCAGTAGTAAGGGTTATGGGAGACTTCCTTAAGACTTTTAGATCAACTAGACCCCTGACACCCTTCAAACGATCATTAAGAGACTTTAACCCTAGGGCAAGAAAAATTTCATACCTTCGCCAACAATTTATCATCCCCCAGACTACAACCAAACCCTCCTTCATTATCTCCTGGGAAAAAGAATTGGGCATCTCTCTGTCACAGAGCGATACCAAAGCAATCCTAGCCACCTCCTTCGGCCTTTCTCCATGCATTCTAGCCAAAGAATCTCATTATAAACATTTGGTCAGGTGGTACAAGACACCACAGTGGCTTTTTGCATACAAATTGGCTCCACATAACAGATGCTGGAGATGTAACAGAGAAGAAGGCTCCTATCTGCATATCTGGTGGAGCTGCGTAAAGCTGGTTCCCTTCTAGAGGGGGATAGGAGAGGTGCTGGGTAGGATTAAACAAAACTTTACACTCACGCCCGAGATGGTGTTCCTTTGGAGAAAATTTGGACGCTAATTATTTTGCGCTTTGAATTGAATAATCGAGTTGGGACCCATTAACTTTTCATATTTATCACATAATCAATGCTCATGCCAAATTTCAAGTTTCTCTAAGTGAGAGAATTAGATTCCGTACATAAAATTTTGCCGCTAATTCTTTTGCGCTTAGAATTTAATAATTGAGTTGGGACCCATTAACTTTTCCTATTTATCACATAATCAATGCCCGTGCCAAATTACTATGACATCGGGAAGTGAGAGAATTAGATTCCGTACGTAAAATTTGGACGCTAATTCTTTCGTGCTAGAATTGAATAATCGAGTTGGGATCCATTAACTTTTCCTATTTATGACATAATTAATGCTCATGCCAAATTTCAAGTTTTTATGACATCGGGAAGTGAGAGAATTAGATTACATACATAAAATTTGGACGCTAATGGTGTTCCATTAGAGACCGTCCCCAGCGTTTCGCCCTCTCAGAGATAGGTTGATAGCTTTTCTTATTGACACTGCTAAGGCACTGATTCCCCTGCACTGGCAATGCGAGGCACCCCTCTCTCTGTCTCAATGGAAGGAGAGGGTTGACATGATCTATAATCTGGAGGAACTGTCAAGTTGGCACAGAAACTCCCACGATAAGTTCCTAAAGATCTGGTCCCCCTGGTTTAACTTGAGACTCTTGGACGTACTGTCTCAGTGAATCGAGCTCGCCCACCACCCCATCCCTTCCCATCCCTTCCTCCTGCTCCTCCCTCTCCTTTTACCTTCTCCCCCACTTTCTATTCTTTTTCTTTTTACCCATCTTCCTTTGAGTTTCTTTTTTTTTCTTTCTTCTGCTGAGAATATCATATCATGTATTATTTAATTTTATATTCTCTTCTTTCCTGTCCCCCCTTGGCCTGTCAGGACGATTGTTTCCCTAAGGTTCACTTACTTGATTTGACTTTATGTACTACGATTCCATTTTATGTATAATTTGTAATGATGTCAGGTCTCCTAGGTTTCCTATCGCTCTGACAGATGTTGACTTTACCCTGTATTATTGAAAAACGTGAATAAAAAATTTGATTTAAAAAAAAAAAATAGCGGAGAATCACAGCCCCCAGAGACTGGTATATAGTATACGCTCTCAGCAGGGCCAGAAATTTTTTTCTAGTGTGTATACTGTTGTTAGATAGCGTAGATTCACAGCACCAACACACGGGTATATAGCGTATGCATTGAGCCCCCCAAAAACTTTAAAAAATGAGAAATGATAGGATTTTGGTTACTTCCTATGTACTCTGCCAGTACACTGCATAAAACCGGTAATAATGGGCAGAATACAGCTGGGATGCTTGAAAAAAAATTTGTGCGCACTACTGGTCCCAGACAGTCAAAATGCTGCTGCACACAATGAGAGGAGTAGTAGTCCTAAAAAGGACTGCTGGGTTCTTGTAGTAAGGATTCCTGCCTAACCGCAACCTAATCCTTACACTAACGCTTTCCCTATTGCAGCAGCTCTATCCCTAAGCTCATTCAGCATGAGTCTGAGGCGAGCCGCTGGTGACCAGAGTTTTAATACTCGCAGGTCACCTGATCAGCCCAGCCAGTCACTGCTAAGGATGTGCACAGGGTTGACACGTCACAGCAGGAAGTGGTAAAGCCTTCCCTGCATGTTTAGTGGCTAAATGGCGCTAAACATGCAGGGAGGGGGCACAAAATTTTCTCGAGCACCGCGTGGTGCTCGCTCGAGTAACGAGCACCATCGAGTATGCTACTACTGGAACGAGCATGAAGCTCCGATGAGTATGCTTGGTCATCTCTATTCTTTACTATTACCAGTAATTCGCAATAAAGGTAAAATGGGAAAAGATTTAGGCCATATCAGCAAAGAAAAAAGACCTGCTGTATTCCAAATGATTCCAATGATATCTCCATCTGATATTAATTGTGCTTAGTTCATAGAGTATTCAGTTCATAGAGTTTATTTCACTTCATTAAAGTTGTTTACCAAGAGTATTATATTAAACATTGACTGTCTGAAATATTATATGGATGGTACAGATGTAATGCATATGGTCTGGGATTGTGTAGGATTGCATGAATTTTGGAATGGGGTACTATCAGCATTATTGACTTTAAATTTTTGTCATAGTTCCTGATATATTTTCCCTTATAGATCAGCTATGGAGCGATGGATTCCATCTTCAGTAATAAGCTCCAGTTCCCTTCTTTCTACCGCACAGTCCCTGATGGGAAGGCTCAGTATGAGGCCATTGTTCTCCTTCTGAAGCATTTTGGTTGGAGCTGGGTGGGGATTGTTAGAGCAGATGATAAGTCTAGTGAATGGGCCGGCATGGAGCTCTACAGCCACATGATACGGAATGGAATATGTGTCGCTTTTCAGGATGTTGTTAATGATGTTAAATATTACAATAACTTCAAAAGAAATTCATACAAGATGCATAAGATCAGCTGTGATGTTATCATAATTCTTGGAAACTCATTTGGTGTACGGAAGATCCAGCAGATGCTTATTGATTACTACAAGAGTAGGAAAGTATTTATCATTCCCTCATTATTCATTACGTGGAAAAATACGCAAAATGATCTCTTGAGCCGCTCACTCCAGATTACTCAACATAGAAGGAACATTCCGGGACTGAAGGATTATCTCCTGGCTGTGGGTCCTTACAAATACCCAGGAATACTCACACATAATATTTGGTATGACTACTTTGGATGCTGTATTATCCATTCTATGTATGCTTCCTGCAGACCATGTAATGAGTCACAGAGCCTCAATAATGTGGATCCCTCCATGTACGATGTGAATCATTTCCGCTATACCTTTAGTGTCTACTCTGCGGTTTATGCTGTGGCTTCTGCATTACAAGATTTATTTCTAAGTAAATGTCAGGGTCACTTTAAGTCTTGTGTCTCCAACCAGCTCTTCCACTTGGGTGAGGTAGGTTCTTAGTCTGACCAATGTTGTGACTGCAGTGATGTAATAAGAAACATTGATACTAGAATTATGTATTAGTGGAAGAGAAAATCCCATCAACCTTCATCTTCATCATTATAATCCCCACCAATCATTCACCATCATCGGCCACCACTGATCTTGTTCTGTTCCACATTTTCTGCAGGTCAACCGATACCTGAAGAACATTAATTTCACCACTCCTGGTGGAGAGTCAGTTTACTTTGATCATGAAGGAAATTCTCCTGCAAATTTTGATCTCTTAAACATGTTTGTTTCGAACAAAACCGACAAGATAAAACAAGTTGGATATTATCAAGATAAGGATGGACAATTTCATATAAATGACAGTGAGATTCACTGGGATCCAGGATTCAGCCAGGTAGTGCCATGAATTTGCCTCACCACTTTACACTGTAGCAGCCAATCTGGCCAATGCATTTGATAGTCATTAGATCATGTAGCCATCAGATCCTGTTGACCAATTTGGCCCTGCTGCTCTTTCTGCAATCCTGCTTCTGCTATGTGACAGCATCTAGCAGTAGTTTAGTAGGAGTTAGCTCTTCTCTCTGGCTCTGCAGCAATTGCTCATTAAAGGGGTAGTCCTGTCGTAAACTATTAATGGCTTATTGCAGGATAGGCAATCAGTAACAGATTAGCAGAGGTCTGTCTCCACAGATCCCTGGCGATCAGTTGTTTGCTATGCAAAGTTAAGAACAGGTACAGAGGATCAGTCTCGGAGGGTCCCAGATGGAGGTCCTCTTGAGCTAGATTGGACATCATTATAACCAAGGGCAGTTCACTGCAAGGTTAACAAAAAAGTGCTCTAGACTGGAATCCAGCTGCATGTGGTAGACCTGTAAAGCATTCTACCTGGTACACAGATGAGTCGCAGCATATTTGCTGTATAACTCGCTTTATTGCACCCATTCGTGGAGGGTATCAGGCATTCAGTACCAAAGTCTAGTATTCATGGACTGATCACTAGCATGAGAGGACTGGGGTTGTCTACTTTCTGGAAATCATAGTCTGTTGAGAGCCTCCCTCCTGGGAGCAGGTTTACCAACCACTGCCTGCTTAGGCCTCTCATTCTGTTGTGTTATGTCATCTCAGCCAAATATCCACCTATGACTAAAGGAGCACAGCAGGGGTCAGTAATGCCAGAAGCAGAGTCGGTACTGCTTCTGCCTCTGCTGTTTCAGTAACAGGATTGTCCCTAGTTTCTTCCAGGGGACTGATGTGGTTGATGACACCACATGCAAAGTTCAGAACAGGTACGGAGGATTGATCTTCAGAGGCTTTCAGACAGAGGGCCTCCTCAGCTAGATTGGGCATCACTACACCCAAGGTCGATTCACAGGGAGGGTTAAGAAAGAAGCGCACTACACTGGAATCCAGCAGGAAGGATGTGGTAGACCTGTAGAGCATCCCATCTGGTACTCAGCAGAGTTGTAACACCTGTGATTCCAAGGTCAAATCATTCATGGACCACAAGTGTGCTGTATAACTTATTGTTTACTCTTTAGGGCCAACGGATAACAGAGGATATAAAGCAACACAGTCTATTTTATCAGAAGAGGTCTCAGCTTGTGATGCGCTTGCTGAATGTAATATCAGTACTGCTTGTTTGCAGACTCGAATTGCTTCCTGGGCTAATAAAAGTGTCGACACTTACTACTTTCTTAACCTAGCACTATATATATATATATATATATATATATATATATAAATATACTAGCTGATATACCCGGCTTCGCCCGAGTTAATTTGGTACTGCTGTCTATCTGGTGTTCACACGGAAAATCTTCTGAAGTCGTGGTTACTTTAGAGATACCGGAAAAACATATGTTCACCATTTTGCATAGTTCTCTGCGTTACCCAGAAAACACCACGGGGAGGTAACCATGCGACGTTTCCTTTATATAAAATGACCTCAGGAAGTGAGAGAATTCGATTCCATACATAAAATTTGGACGCTAATTCTTTTGCACTTAGAATTGAATAATCGAGTTGGGACCCATTAACTTTTCCTATTTATGACATAATCAATGCCCGTGCCAAATTTCAAGTTTCTATGACACCAAGAAGTGAGAGAATTAGATTCCGTACGTAAAATTTGGACGCTAGTTCTTTTGCGCTAGAATTGAATAATCGAGTTGGGACCCATTAGCTTTTCCTATTTATGACATATTCAATGCTTATGGCAAATTTCATGTTTCTATGACATTGGGAAGTGAGAGATTTAGATTATGTTCGTAAAATTTTGACGCTAATTCTTGCGCTAGAACTAAATAATCGAGTTGGGACCCATTAGCTTGTCCTATTAATGACATAATCAATGCTCGTGCCAAATTTCACGTTTCTATGATGCTGGAGAGTGAGAAAAATACATTCCGTAAATAAAATTTGGACGCTAATTCTTTTGCGCATAGAATTGAATAATCGAATTGGAACCCATTAACTTTTCCTATTTATGACATATTCAATGCCCGTGCCAAATTTTAAGTTTCTATGTGAGAAAATTACATTCCGTATGTAAAATGTAGATGCTAATTCTTTTGCGCATAGAATTGAATAATCAAGTTGGGACCCATTAGCTTTTCCTATTTATGACACAATCAATGCTCGTGCCAAATTTCACGTTTCTATGACACCGGGAAGTGAGAGAATTAGATTCCGTACGTAAAATTTGGACGCTAATTCTTTTGCGCATTGAATTGAATATTCGAGTTGGGACCCAATTACTTTTCCTATTTTGGAGATAATCTATGCTTGTGCCAAAATTCATGTTTCTACGACATCGGGAAGCTGGAGAACTTTTGCGAGTCAGTCAGTGAGTCAGTGAGTGAGGGGGTCAATGAGTCAGTGAGGGCTTTCGTCTTTATATATGTAGACTAGCTGATATACCCGGCTTCGCCCAAGTTAATTTTGTACTGTTGTTTATCTGATGTTCACACGGAAAATCTTATGAAGTCGTGGTTAGTTTAGAGATACCGGAAAAATATATGTTCACCATTTTGCATAGTTCTCTGCGTTACCCAGGAAACACCACGGGGAGGTAACCATGCGACGTTTCCTTTATATAAAATGACATCAGGAAGTGAGAGAATTCGATTTCATACGTAAAATTTAGACGCTAATTCTTTTGCACTTAGAATTGAATAATCGAGTTGGGACCCATTACCTTTTCCTATTTATGACATAATCAATACCCGTGCCAAATTTCGAGTTTCTATGACATCGGGAAGTGAGAGAATTAGATTTCGTACGTAAAATGTGGACGCTAATTCTTTTGCACTTAGAATTGAATAATCGAGTTGGGACCCATTAACTTTTCCTATTTATGACATAATCAATGCCCGTGCCAAATTTCGAGTTTCTATGACATTGGAAAGTGAGAGAATTAGATTTCGTACATAAAATGTGGACACTAATTCTTTTGCGCATAGAATTGAACAATCGAGGTGGGACCCATTAACTTTTCCTATTTATGACATAATCAATGCCCGTGCCAAATTTTGAGTTTCTATGACACCAAGAAGTGAGAGAATTAGATTTCATACGTAAAATTTGGACGCTAATTCTTTCGCGCTAGAATTGAATAATCGAGTTGGGACCCGATTACTTTTCCTATTTTGGAGATAATCTATGCTTGTGCCAAAATTCATATTTCTACGACATCGGGAAGCTGGAGAACTTTTGCGAGTCAGTCAGTGAGTCAGTGAGTGAGTGAGTCAGTGAGGGCTTTCGTCTTTATATATGTAGACTAGCTGATATACCCGACTTCGCCCGAGTTAATTTGGTACTGCTGTTTATCTGATGTTCACACGGAAAATCTTCTGAAGTCGTGGTTACTTTAGAGATACCGGAAAAACATATGTTCGCTAGAGATGAGCGAACGTACTCGGATAAGCACTACTCGTCCGAGTAATGTGCTTTATCCGAGTACCTCCCCGCTCGTCCTGAAAGATTCGGGACGCGCTGCGGAGCGGGGAGCTGCAGGGGAGAGCGGGGAGGAACGGAGGGGAGATCTTTCTCTCCTTCTCTCCCGCCCGCTCTCCCCTGCTCCCCGCTGCGACTCACCTGTCAGCCGCAGCGGCACCCGAATCTTTCAAGATGAGTACAGCGATACTCGGATAAAGCACATTACTCGGACAAGTAGTGCTTATCCGAGTACGTTCGCTCATCTCTAATGTTCACCATTTTGCATAGTTCTCTGCGTTATCCAGGAAACACCGTGGGAAGGTAACCATACAACGTTTCCTTTATATAAAATGACATCAGGAAGTGAGAGAATTGGATTCCATACGTAAAATTTGGGCACTAATTCTTTTGCACTTAGAATTAAATAATCGAGTTGGGACCCATTAACTTTTCCTATTTATGACATAATCAATGCCCGTGCCAAATTTCAAGTTTCTATGACATCGGGAAGTGAGAGAATTAGATTTCGTATGTAAAATGTTGACGCAAATTCTTTTGCGCTTAGAATTGAACAATCGAGGTGGGACCCATTACCTTTGCTTATTTATGACATTTTCAATGCTTATGGCAAATTTCATGTTTCTATGACATTGGGAAGTGAGAGATTTAGCTTATGTAGGTAAAATTTCGACGCTAATTCTTTTGCGCTAGAATTAAAAAATCGAATTGGGACCTATTAGCTTTTCCTATTTATGACATAATCAATGCTCGTGCCACATTTCACGTTTCTATGACACCGAAAAGTGAGAAAATTACATTCCGCACGTAAAATTTTGACACCAATTCTTTTGCGCTAGAATTGAATTATCGAGTTGGGACCCATTAGCTTTTCCTATTTATGACATAATCAATGCTCGTGCCAAATTTCCCGTTTCTATGACATCGGAAAGTGAAAAAATTACATTCCGCACGTAAAATTTTGACACCAATTCTTTTGCGCATAGAATTGAATAAGCGAGTTGGGACCCATTAGCTTTTCCTATTTATGACATAATCAATGCTCGTGCCAAATTTTACATTTCTATGACACCGGAAAGTGAAAAAATTACATTCCATACGTAAAATTTCGACGACAATTCTTTTGCGCTAGAAATGAATAATCGAGTTGGGACCCATCAGCTTTTCCTATGTATGACATAATCAATGCTCGTGCCAAATTTCCTGTTTCTATGACACCGGAAAGTGAAAAAATTACATTCCGTACGTAAAATTTTGACGCCAATTCTTTTGCGCATAGAATTGAATAATTAAGTTGGGACCCATTAGCTTTTCCTATTTATGACATAATCAATGCTCGTGCCAAATTTTACATTTCTATGATACCGGAAAGTGAAAAAATTACATTCCATACGTAAAATTTCGACGACAATTCTTTTGCGCTAGAATTGAATAATCGAGTTGGGACCCATCAGCTTTTCCTATGTATGACATAATCAATGCTCGTGCCAAATTTCCTGTTTCTATGACACCGGAAAGGGAAGAAATTACATTCCGTACGTAAAATTTGGACGCTAATTCTTTTGCGCATAGAATTGAATAATTGAGTTGGGACCCATTAGCTTTTCCTATTTATGACATAATCAATGCTCGCGCCAAATTTCCTGTTTCTATGACACCGGAAAGTAAAAAAATTACATTCCGCACGTAAAATTTTGACGCCAATTCTTTTGCGCATAGAATTGAATAATCGAGTTGGGACCTATGAACTTTTCCTATTTATGACATAATCAATGCTCGCGCCAAATTTCCTGTTTCTATGACACCGGAAAGTAAAAAAATTACATTCCGCACGTAAAATTTTGACGCCAATTCTTTTGCGCATAGAATTGAATAATCGAGTTGGGACCTATGAACTTTTCCTATTTATGACATAATCAATGCTCGCGCCAAATTTCCTGTTTCTATGACACCGGAAAGTGAGAAAAATACATTCAGTACGTAAAATTTTGACGCTAATTCTTTTGCGCATAGAATTGAATAATCGAGTTGGGACCCATTAACTTTTCCTATTTATGACATAATCAATGCCCGTGCCAAATTTTAAGTTTCTAAGGCATTGGGAAGTGACAGATTTAGATTATGTACGTAAAATTTGGATGCTAATTCTTTTGCGCTAGAATTGAATAATCGAGTTGGGAACCAATTACTTTTCCTATTTTGGAGATGATCTATACTTGTACCAAAATTCATGTTTCCACGATATCGGGAAGTTGGAGAACTTTTGGCGAGTCAGTCAGTGAGTCAGTCAGTGAGTCAGTCAGTGAGGGCTTTCAGCTTTATATATATATATATACTAGCTGATATACCCGGCTTCGCCCGAGTTAATTTGGTACTGGTGTTTATCTGGTGTTTACATGGAAAATCTTATGAAGTCGTGGTTACTTTAGAGATACTGAGGAAAAACATATGTTTCCCATTTTGCATAGTTCTCTGCGTTACCCAGAAAACACCACGGGAGGTAACCATGCGACATTTCCTTTTATATAAAATGACATCAAGAAGTGAGAGAATTAGATTACATACATAAAATTTGGACACTAATTCTTTTGCGCATAGAATTGAATAATCGAGTTGGGACCCATTAACTTTTCATACCTATGACATAATCAATGCTCGTGCCAAATTTCACTTTTCTACCACACCGGAAAGTGAGAAAATTAGATTCCGTACGTAAAATATGGACGCTAATTCTTTTGCGCATAGAATTGAATAATCGAGTTGGGACCCATTAGCTTTTCCTATTTTTGACATAATCAATGCTCGTGCCAAATTTCACGTTTCTATGACACCGGAAAGTGAGAAAATTAGATTCCGCAGGTAAAATTTGGACGCTAATTCTTTTGCGCATAGAATTAAATAATCGAGTTGGGACCCATTAGCGTTTGCTATTTATGACATATTCATCGCTCATGCCAAATTTCCCGTTTCTATGACACCGGAAAGTGAGAAAATTACATTCCGCACGTAAAATTTTGACGCCAATTATTTTGCACTAGAATTGAATAATCGAGTTGGGACCTATGAACTTTTCCTATTTATGACATAATCAATGCTCGTGCCAAATTTCCTGTTTCTATGACACCGGAAAGTGAAAAAATTACATTCCGCACCTAAAATTTCGACGTCAATTTTTTTTCGCTAGAATTGAATAATCGAATTGGGACCCATGAACTTTTCCTATTTATGACATAATCAATGCTCGTGCCAAATTTCATGTTTCTATGACACCGGAAAGTGAGAAAATTAGATTCCGTAAGTAAAATTTGGACGCTAATTCTTTTGCGCATAGAATTGAATAATGGAGTTGGGACCCATTAGCTTTTCCTATTTATGACATAATTAATGCTCGTGCCAAATTTCCCGTTTCTATGACACCGGAAAGTGAGAAAATTACATTCTGCACGTAAAATTTCGACGCCAATTCTTTTGCGCTAAAATTGAATAATCGAGTTGCGACCCATTAGCTTTTCCTATTTTTGACATAATCAATGCTCGTGCCAAATTTCACGTTTCTATGACACCGGAAAGTGAAGAAATTATATTCCGCACGTAAAATTTGGACGCTAATTCTTTTACGCAAGTATTAAATAATCGAGTTGGGACCTATGAACTTTTCCTATTTATGACATAATCAATGCTCGTGCCAAATTTCACTTTTCTATAACACCGGAAAGTGAGAAAATTAGATTCCGTACGTAAAATATGGACGCTAATTCTTTTGCGCATAGAATTGAATAATCGAGTTGGGACCCATTAGTTTTTCCTATTTCTGACATAATTAATTCTCCTGCCAAATTTCCTGTTTCTGTGACACCGGAAAGTGAGAAAATTACATTCCGCACGTAAAATTTCGACGCCAATTCTTTTGCGCTAAAATTGAATAATCGAGTCGCGACCCATTAGCTTTTCCTATTTTTGACATAATCAATGCTCGTGCCAAATTTCCCGTTTCTATGACACCGGAAAGTGAAAAAATTACATTCCGCACGTAAAATTTTGACGCCAATTATTTTGCACTAGATTTGAATAATCGAGTTCGGACCTATGAACTTTTCCTATTTATGACATAATCAATGCTCGTGCCAAATTTCCTGTTTCTATGACACCGGAAAGTGAAAAAATTACATTCCGCACCTAAAATTTCGACGTCAATTTTTTTTCGCTAGAATTGAATAATCGAATTGGGACCCATTAGCTTTTCCTATTTATGACATATTTAATGCTCGTGCCAAATTTCATGTTTCTATGACACCGGAAAGTGAGAAAATTAGATTCCGTAAGTAAAATTTGGACGCTAATTCTTTTGCGCATAGAATTGAAAAATGGAGTTGGGACCCATTAGCTTTTCCTATTTATGACATAATCAATGCTCGTGCCAAATTTCACTTTTCTATGACACCGGAAAGTGAGAAAATTAGATTCCGTACGTAAAATATGGACGCTAATTCTTTTGCGCATAGAATTGAATAATCGAGTTGGGACCCATTAGTTTTTCCTATTTCTGACATAATTAATTCTCCTGCCAAATTTCCTGTTTCTGTGACACCGGAAAGTGAAGCAATTACATTCCGCACGTAAAGTTTTGACGCTAATTCTTTTGCGCATAGAATTGAATATTGGAGTTGGGAACCATTAGCTTTTCCTATTTATGACATAATTAATGCTCGTGCCAAATTTCCCGTTTCTATGACACCGGAAAGTGAGAAAATTACATTCTGCACGTAAAATTTCGACGCCAATTCTTTTGCGCTAAAATTGAATAATCGAGTTGCGACCCATTAGCTTTTCCTATTTTTGACATAATCAATGCTCGTGCCAAATTTCACGTTTCTATGACACCGGAAAGTGAAGAAATTATATTCCGCACGTAAAATTTGGACGCTAATTCTTTTACGCAAGTATTAAATAATCGAGTTGGGACCTATGAACTTTTCCTATTTATGACATAATCAATGCTCGTGCCAAATTTCATGTTTCTATGACACCGGAAAGTGAGAAAATTAGATTCCGTAAGTAAAATTTGGACGCTAATTCTTTTGCGCATAGAATTGAATAATGGAGTTGGGACCATTAGCTTTTCCTATTTATGACATGATCAATGCTCGTGCCAAATTTCCCGTTTCTGTCACACCGGAAAGTGAAAAAAATTACATTTCACACGTAAAATTTCGACGCCAATTCTTTTGCGCTAGAATTAAATAAGCGAGTTGGGACCTATGAACTTTTCCTATTTATGACATAATCAATGCTTGTGCCAAATTTCACTTTTCTATGACACCGGAAAGTGAGAAAATTAGATTCCGTACGTAAAATTTGGACGCTAATTCTTTTGCGCGAAGAATTGAATAATCGAGTTGGGACCCATTAGTTTTTCCTATTTCTGACATAATTAATTCTCCTGCCAAATTTCGTGTTTCTGTGACACCGGAAAGTGAAGAAATTACATTCCGCACGTAAAATTTGGACTCTTATTCTTTTGCGCTAGAATTAAATGATCGAGTTGGGACCCATTAGCTTTTCCTATTTATGACAATCAATGCTCGTGCCAAATTTCACTTTTCTATAACACCGGAAAGTGAGAAAATTAGATTCCGTTTGTAAAATTTGGACGCTAATTCTTTTGCGCATAGAATTGAATAATCGAGTTGGGACCCATTAGCTTTTCCTTTTTCTGACATAATTAATGCTCCTGCCAAATTTCGAGTTTCTATGACACCGGAAAGTGAGAGATTATTGAATAATTAAGTTGGGACCCATTAGCTTTTCCTATTTATGACATAATCAATGCTCGTGCCAAGTTTTAAGTTTCTATGACATTGGGAAGTGACAGATTTAGATTATGTACGTAAAATTTCGACGCCAATTCTTTTGCGCTAGAATTGAATCATCGAGTTGGGACCCAATTACTTTTCCTATTTTGGAGATAATCTATGCTCGTGCCAAATTTCATGTTTCTACGACATCCGGAAGTTAGAGAACTTTTGGCGAGTCAGTGAGTGAGTGAGTGAGTCAGTCAGTCAGTGAGTCAGTGAGGGCTTTCGTCTTTATATATATAGATAGATATATAAAGCTGAATGCCTTCACTGACTCACTCACTGACTGACTGACTGACTGACTCACTCACTCACTCACTCACTGACTCGACAAAAGTTCTCCAACTTCCCGATGTCGTAGAAACATGAAATTTCGCACAAGCATAGATTATCTCCAAAATAGGAAAAGTAATTGGGTCCCAACTCGATTATTCAATTCTAGCGCAAAAGAATTGGCGTCGAAGCTTTGCGTACGGAATCTAAATCTCTCGCTTCCCAATGTCATAGAAACTTAAAATTTGACACGCGCATTGATTATGTCATAAATAGGAAAAGCTAATAGGTCCCAACTCGATTATTTAATTCTAGCGCAAAAGAATTAGCGTCAAAATTTTACATACATAAGCTAAAAATCTCACTTCCCAATGTCATAGAAACATGAAATTTGCCATAAGCATTGAAAATGTCATAAATAGGCAAAGTTAATGGGTCCCACCTCGATTGTTTAATTCTAAGCGCAAAAGAATTTGCGTCCACATTTTACGTACGAAATCTAATTCTCTCACTTCCCGATGTCATAGAAACTTGAAATTTGGCACAGGCATTGATTATGTCATAAATAGGAAAAGTTAATGGGTCCCAACTCGATTATTCAATTCTAAGTGCAAAAGAATTAGTGCCCAAATTTTACGTATGGAATCTAATTCTCTCACTTCCTGATGTCATTTTATATAAAGGAAACGTCGCATGGTTACCTCCTCGTGGTGTTTCCTGGGTAACGCAGAGAACTATGCAAAATGGTGAACATATGTTTTTCCGGTATCTCTAAAGTAACCACGACTTCAGAAGATTTTCCGTGTGAACACCAGATAAACAGCAGTACCAAATCAACTCGGGCGAAGCCGGGTATATCAGCTAGTGTATATATTATATATATATATATATATATATATATATATATATATATATATATATATATAGTACTGAAACACTGTGGTCTATATAGGGTCTATATAGGGTTAAACACTGCACCTTTTAGGAGGGGTTCGGCGTTGTTGAGTGTAGGCTGTAGAATACCATGTGCTGTGAGGGCGGCCTAAGATTCCAGAAAGTGGTAGTGAAGGGGTGAGATATATATATATCTAGCTCTCCCTCCTGCTGCATTCTCACCCCTTCACTACCACTTTCTGGAGTCTTAACTCCCCCCCCCCCTCCTTCCCCCACAGAACATGGTATTCTATAGCCTACACTCAACAAAGCCAAACCCCTCCCAAAAGGTACAGTATTTAACCCTATATAGACCACAATGTTTCAGTCATAAAGGACCAGACATTGTTTGACGATTTTAGCTATGAGGTGTTTTTATGGCCCTATTTTTTATCTGAACTGCCAAGATTATTTTTGTTAGAATGTTTTTTTTCATATAGCAGCTATTTTTAAACATTTTTTTCACGTAAATTTTTAAAGTTTTTTCTATTTGTAATATGTGCAAAAAGAAAAAAATGTTTGTTTTTTTAATTTTTAGTTCTTTTTTTAATTATTTAATTTATGCTAAACTAAATTGAAAGAATGGGTTTGCCATTTTGTTTTGGATGTTTTGATACATAATTTGTATAGTCTAGGACTACAAGGCTGATATGGGGACGGTTTAGGTTGGCGTTTGTATAATATATTTTTTACTGTATTTTTTTAAATTTATTTTTGTAACTTTTTTAACATCTATGTCCAGCATGACATTATATAAAGACCTCTGAGGGACATTCGCATTGTATTATGTTTTTAATTTCCCACTATTACTGGAGCATCAATATGAGCCCCTTCTATCTTCTCCTCCGAATCTTCAGGTTTGCCTGACAGCCGAGCACCCGACCTGCTCCTGTGAGATTGCAGGAGCAGGAGCTTTAATTCCAAACCATATATTTACTAAAGTCCAGGACCAATCGCCGTATAATTACGGTAATTGGTTCTTGAAGAGTTTTAAAAAAAAGCATTACCAAACGAGAACCTAATAAACACTATGAAACTGTCGGGACCAGTGGATCGCGGGGCCTCCATGCCCACACCGCAGGCTCTATCAACCGGCTGTGCGGCGCAAGGGAGCCCAAGTTCTGCTGACCTCCCATTGCTGCCGTAATCCTGCTCACGGCTGGCTTGCTAGGACACGACGGGTGCTGCCCCGTGCCGTGTCCTCATCACCATGACGACCGGGCATGCGTTCTTGGTCTCCGTTTGTCCAGAAAGGCTGGGGGAGGGTTCCCCAGTGCCTCGGTGATCAAAGTTTGCTGCTGTCAGGCTCCCCGCACCAATCAGCTGCTGGGGCGGGAGCTCTGACAGCATTTCAACGCCTCTGTTCCTTCCAGCATTGCCAGTGTTAGTTAGGTCTTCTGCTGCACTCACTTTCTTTGGATTGCCTGTCTCCCTGTTTGACTATTTGCTTGACCCTGACTTCGCCTTCGCCTAACCTCTTGTACTGCATACCTTCCTGTTGCTGACCTTGATTGCCTGACTTGCCTCTGTGTTTGTTTGTCTCAGTGTCAGTTTGTAGTCTGACCCCTTGGCCCGCTTGCTTAGAGAGTCTAGGGACCATCGCCCAGTTGTCGCCCTGGGGCTTATCCCAGGGGGGCAAGTAGGTAGGGACAGGGGTTGCGGGCAGTTTCAGGGACTTCCAGTACCCAGACCCCAGTTCCCTGACAGAAACATAATAATGGTGGGGACCATTCACCCCCTCACCCCATACAGCTGGGCCAGTGTGTTCACGTACTGAGCTTATTTCTGAAGAAAGTAGACAGCTCTGTTCCCACTGCAGTGGCTATGCTAGATATAACAGGTGAACTTATGTGGCTTGGTAACAAAAACAATTACATTTTGGGATCACAGACAGAAAATCCCCAGATCTCAATCCCATTGAGAACATGTGGTCAATCCTCAAAAAGCGTGTGGGCAAACAAAAATCACTAAATTGTGATCAGCTGCAAGCACTGATTAGGCAGAATGGGTAAAAAGGCAAACACAATTCTGGGATGTATTACGAGAAGCATAGAGTCTAGATCACCTGAGATAATTATTCCCTCTACGCCTCGTTAGTCAGACCTCATCTGGAATACTGTGTCCAGTTCTGGGCACCTCAATATAAAAAAAAGACATCAACAAACTGGAGCAAGTTCAGACAAGAGTTACCAGGATGGTGAGCGTTCTGCAAACCATATCTTATAAGGAACGGTTACAGGATCTGGGAATGTTTAGCTTGCAGAAGAGAGGGCTGAGAGGTGACTTAATAGCGGTCTACAAATATCTGAAGGGCTGTCACAGTGCAGAGGGATCAGCCCTATTCTCATCTCAACAGTGAAAGACTACAAGTAATGGGATGAAACTGAAATGGAGGAGACAGATTAGATATTACAAAACACTTTCTAACAGTGAGTGTAATCAATGGGTGGAAGGGAAGTGGTGAGTTCTCCTTTAATGGAAGTCTTCAAACAAAGTCTAGACAGACATCTGTCTGGGGTTATTTAGTGAATCCTGCAGGGAGTTGGACCCAATGACCCTGGAGGTTCCTTCCAACTCTATCATTCTATGATGAGCTCCATCCTCACGCCCTGGTCACATGATGGTGACATCATCACAGCTCCTCCACCCCCACTTATATTCCACACTGCTGAACTTCATACTCATGCTTTGGTCACATGGTGGTGAAATCATTGCAGATGCCTCACTTATACTTCCAGAGCAGGAAATCCAATGTTGACACTGTCCCATGTGGTATTTGCCATAACTGCCAGATAGGCAATCTAGCCCTGGTGGTTTTAGAGGTGATAACAAGCAAATTATAGCATCAGACACTTTATCATTCCTCTTTGTGGACAACGGATTCAAACATTTTTTTGCAGATCCCGCGCTCAGCTTGTAGTGAGAGTTGTCTCCCTGGATACAGGAAAGTCCCATTGGAAGGACAACAGCGATGCTGCTACTACTGCATTCCCTGTCCCGAGGGTGAGATCTCCAACCAGACCGGTGAGTGGAATAGAGCTGCAGACATTTATCTTCATCTACTGTTATTTTGATTTCTTGGTAATAGTTGAAGTGACCCTCTGGCCACAGGAAGAAGTGGATCGGCCACCAAACTTGGATAAGGACGGCACCAGGTACTATAACTCCCCCTGCAGTCCCTGGACTGATTTCTCAGGAGGGTTGCTATAATTAGGTTTCCATCAGATTTTATCCACTTACTCCTCTCATGTAACCTGGTATGATAGCTGCTCCCTAGTGCTTGTTAACCAAGCTCTGTATATTCCCTAAGGATGCAGCAATTTATTCAAATTTTTTCAATTCTGTATTTCTAAAGCCAGAACTTTTTAATGTTTTCATTGGAGAAACCATATTAGTGCTTGGGTTTTGTGGAATGAGTTATAAGTAGAGATGAGCGAGCACCAAAATGCTCGGGTGCTCGTTGCTCGAGTCAAACTTTCCGCGATGCTTGAGAGCTTGTTTCGAGTAACGAACCCCATTAAAGTCAATGGGCGACTCGAGCATTTTTGTATATGACCGATGCTCCGCATAGGTTTTCACTTGTGAAGCTCTGGAAAACATCCGAAAGTCATTGAAACACCACAGAAAGGGATAGGGAAGGGCAGGGGCAGCATGCATGGCTGCATCTCAGGCTCCCAGATCCCACTATTAAACCACAATGGGGGCAAGAGTCTGCGCCCCCCCCCCAACAATTTTTGCTTCGGACAAACCCTCATTAGCAAGGCACACCTTAGCTAAGCACCACACTACTTGCAACCAAGGACAATCACTGCCTGCGGGTGACACCGCTGCCTCTTCTCCAGGGTTACATGCCGCCCAACCCCCCGTACGACCCTGCGTCCGCAGCGCACACAAAAGGTGCCCTGCGCAGCCTTTAGCTGCCCTCATGCCACACGCTCGCTTCATAGCCACACCACCCTCATGTCTATTTCTAAGTGCATCTGCGATGAGGAGGAAACGAACGCACACACTGCAGGGGGTTGGCAGGGCAGGCAGCGACCCTCTTTGAAAGGGGGCGATAGCCCACAATGCTATTGAGAATCGATGATAAATTGACATACGATCATCATTCCAATCCCGTGCCACCTCCGTCGCAAAATTGTCACGAGCCGCAAACGTGGGCGTAAAGGGGACTAAGGTGTCAGCCCAGCACTTCTACACATCTCCGCAAAGCAGCAATACTCTGTGTGGGAAGTATGTGAGCAGGCCCCGGGTCAGGCTCGGTCCCAGCAAACACCTTGTGTGGTCCAAGGTGCTGCGAGTGACATAGCAATGGGGAATCCATGTGCCAACACACTACTTATTCTGTTTGGGTGCCGGATACGTCATCGACAATGCAAGGGGAAAGCCATCTGCACTCTGCCCCCTACCCAAGTCAGTCAGTGTCTTTGTGCCAGACAGGTAAAACACCCTTATAGGAAGTCTGTATGCACCCACAGCATAGGTGAGTCCAAGGAACCCCAAGACATGAACCATGAAGAAATCAGAGTGCCCAAACATGGCAAACTTTCACTGCACCGAGGACATAGGCCTCTGCACAAACCCTCAGCAATCGCGGGCATGAAGCGGACTCCAATGCTAGTACAGCGGTGAACGTCTCATTAGTGCAGTATCGCTCCTCTTGTTTGGCCCAAACCAGTGCCACAGATAACTGTGGTACCACAAGAGAAAATACATGTTGGCCTCGGCCCACAATTCATGCCCTAGTCAGTCAGTGTATTTGTGTCAGATAGGTAAAACACCGCGATGGCAAGTCTGTCTGCACCCACAGCATAGGTGAGTCCAAGGAACCCTAAGGCCTCATGTCCACGGGGAAAATAAGAATTACAATCTGCAGCATTTTTCCCACACACAGATCCGCGCCCCATAGGAATGCATTGACCACCAATGGGTAGATAAATACCTGCGGATGGTAATTAAAAAATGTCTGGAGCATGAAAAAAAATGGACATGCTCCATTTTAGTGCGGATCACGCATGAAGGAGCTCATAGAGCACAGAGCTCAATTGATCTCCCGCATGAAAAATAAAAGACAATTACAGTGCATCCGCACTGCATCCGCAGCCCAAATCCGCAGCGGATCTGATTTTCCCCGTGGACATGAGGCCTAAGGCCTCATGTCCACGGGCAAAATATGATTTAAGATCCGCAGCGGATCTCCCGCACGCGGATCCGCATCCCATAGGGATGCATTGACCACCCGCGGGTAGATAAATACCCGCGGATGGTCAATAAAAGGGATTTTTAAAAAAATGGAGCATGAAAAAATCTGGACCATGCTCCATTTTCGTGCGGGTCTCCCGCGGGGACGGCTCCCACGGGCTTCTATTGAAGCCTATGGAAGCCGTCCGGATCCGCGGGAGACCTAAAATAGGAATTTAAAAGAATTACTCATCCGGCGCGGGCGGGGAAAGCCTTCTCTTCCTCACGGCCGCATCTCCCTTGCTTCGGCTCGGCGGATGTGCCCGGCGCATGCGCGCGGCACGTCCCCGACGTGCCGGCGACGTGCCGCCGGCGTGACGAATTCATCCGCCGGCCGGAAAAGAAGATCCGGCCGTGAGGAAGAGAAGGCTTTCCCCGCCCGCTACGGATAGGTAAATGCTTTTAAATTCTTATTTTCAGCGCTCATGTCCGCGGGGCAGGAGGGACCCGCTGCAGATTCTACATGGAGAATCTGCAGCGGATCTTATTTTCCCCGTGGACATGAGGCCTAAGGGCTCATGTCCACGGGCAAAATAAGAATTAAAATCCGCAGCGGATTTCAACTCTTCTCCTGCCCGCGGATCCGCACCCCATAGGGATGCATTGACCACCCGCGGGGTAGATAAATACCCGCGGATGGTCAATAAAAGGGATGTTAAAAAAATGGAGCATGAAAAAATCTGGACCATGCTCCATTTTCATGCGGGTCTCCCTATTGAAGCCTATGGAAGCCGTCCGGATCCGCGGGAGACAAAATTCGGAATTTACTCACACGCTCCGTTTCTTCTCTTCGCCGCGGCGCCATCTTCTCTCCGTCGCGGCCGGATCTTTTTTCTTCGGGACGGCGCATGCGCGGGGCACGTCACTGACGTCATCATGCGCATCCGCCGAGCCGAAGAAAGAAGATACGGCCGCGACGCAGAGAAGATGACGTCGCGGCGAAGAGAAGAAACGGAGCGGATGGGAGGTGAGTTTATTCTCATTTATTCTTATTTTCAGCCCTCATGTCCGCGGGACAGGAGGGACCCGCTGCAGATTCTCCATGGAGAATCCGGAGCGCGCCTGATGTTCCCCGTGGACATGAGGCCTAAGGGCTCCAACCCACTTGCGTTTTTTACACGCGTTATAGCTTGCTTTTTTATCATGCCATATGGGCTCCTGCACACTTGCGTTTTTTTCACGCGTTATAGCTTGCCTTTTTTTCATGCTATATTGCAGCTTTTTTTCACGCGATTGTAATGGGACTTTCTAATGTTAAAAACGCACCAACTTGCAAAGCGTTTTTAACATTAGAAAGTCCCATTGACAATCGCGTGAAAAAAAAGCAGCAATATAGCATGAAAAAAAGGCAAGCTATAACGCGTGAAAAAAACGCAAGTGGGTTGGAGCCCTAAGACATGAACCATGAAGAAATCAGAGTGCCCAAACATGGCAGACTTTCACTGTGCCGAGGACATAGGCCTCTGCAATCGCGGGCATAGAGCGGACTCCGATGCTAGTGCAGCTGTGAACGTCTCATTAGTGAAGTATTACTCCTCTTGTTTGGCCCAAACCACTGCCGTGGAGAACTGTGGTAACACGAGAGAAAATACATGTTGGCCTCGGCCCATAATTCATGCCCAAGTCAGTCAGTGTATTTGTGCCAGATAGGTAAAACACCGCGATGGGAAGACTTTGTGCACCCATAGTATAGACAGACCCCTGTAACATTCCTGTAGCAAAGGTATAAGCAGACCCCAGTAACATTTCCGTAGCAGAAGTATAGGCAGATCCCTGTAACATTTCTGTAGCAGAAGTATAGGCAGACCCCTGTAACATTTCTGTAGCAAAGGTATAGGCAGACCCCTGTAACATTTCTGTAGCAAAGGTATAAGCAGACCCCAGTAACATTTCTGTAGCAGAAGTATAGGCAGACCTCAGTAACATTTCTGTAGCAGAAGTATAGGCAGACCCCTGTAACATTTATGTGGCAGAAGTATAGGCAGACCCCAATAACAATTCTGTAGCAGAAGTATAGGCAGACCCCTGTAACATTTATACAGCAGAAGTATAGGCAGACCTTTGTAACATTTCTGTAGCACAAGTATAGGCAGACCCCTGTAACATTTCTGTAGTGGAAGTATAGGCACACCCCAGTAATATTTCTGTAGCAAATGTATAGGCAGACCCTTGTAACATTTCTGTAGCAGAAGTATAGGCAGACCCCTGTAACATTTCTATAGTAACAGTATAGACAGACCCCAGTAACATTTCTGTACCAAGAGTATAGGCAAACCCCTGAAACATTGGTGTACCATTAGTGTAGGCGAAGGCCAGAAAAATTAGTTAGATTACAATATAGGCGAGGGCCAGAAAAATTAGTGTACCAAGAGTACAAGTGTAGCCCAGAAAAATTTCTCAACCGAGAGGGCAGATGAAACCCAGCAATATTTTTTAAAGATACAGCTCGCTGTTGCTTAATTTGCAACAGAGCCTGCAGCCAGCCCTGTGAAAAAAATTGGTTTCTGTTAAAGTATCAATCCTTTTGAAACTTTGAAAAATTGTAAGCTGAGCCTTTTGGGCCACCGAAAAATTGGCAGTTAAACGTGATGACATGATGTTTCAGGAGGAGGAGGAGGACTAATATCCGAGAGTGATTGACAAAGCTAATTCCCCCTTTTTTTCTGGTGATAGATAATGCTTATTTCTCCGGTTGCAGCAAAAAGAATCTTTTGGTTCCGCTGCTCTCCGCCGGTGGAGAAGATAAGTCTGGGGAAATCCAGGCTTTGTTCATCTTTATGAGTATTAGCATGTCAGCACTGGCAGTTGACAGGCGGGTACGCTTATCCGTGATGATTCCCCCCAGCTGCACTAAACACCCTCTCTGACAAGACGCTAGCAGCAGGACAAGCCAGCACCTCCAGGGCGTACAGCATAAGTTCGTGCCACGTGTCCAGCTTTGACACCCAATAGTTGTATGGAGCAGAGGCATCACAGAGGTCGGTGGTACAATCGGCTACGTACTCCCTACCATCTTTTTACAGTACTCCCTCCGACTTAGCCTTGATTGTGGATGGTGACGCAGTCTTGCTGGGGAGCCATAAAGCTGGCAAAGGCCTTGGAGAGTGTTCCCCTGCCTGCGCTGGACATGCTGCCTGATCTCCGCGCCTCCCCTGCTGCTTGGCTCTCGGAACTGCTCCTTCTGCCGCTAGCGCTGTCAGATGGGAAGTTTAGCATCACTTTTTCCACCAGGGCCCTGTGGTATTGCATCACTTTCGTACCCCTTTTCTGTTCGGGAATGAGAGTGGGAAGGTTCTCTTTATACCGTGGGTCGAGAAGGGTGTACACCCAGTAATCCGCGTTGGCAAGAATGTGTCTAACGCGAGGGTCACAAGAAAGGCAGCCTAACATGAAGTAAGCCATGTGTGCCAGGGTACCAGTATGCAAGACATGGCTGTCCTCACTAGGAAGATGACTTTCAGGATCCTCCTTCTCCTCCACATCCCATACACGCTGAACAGATGAGAGGCAAGCAGTATGGGTACCCTCTGTTATACAGAGCGGACTCCGATGCTAGTACAGCTGTGAACATCTCATTAATGCAGTAACGCTCCTCTTCTTTGGCCCAAACCAGTGTTTCAGATAACTGTGGTAACACGGGAGAAAATACATGATGTCAAGTGCTAATCCCTTGACCCCAAGCAGGACGAGGAGATGGCATTAGGAGGCCAAGAAACCATGACCAGGACCCGCTATAGTCTGTGTGGGAAGCACGTGAGCGGGCCCAGAATCAGGCTCGGTCCCAGCCTCCACCTTGTGTGATCCAAGGTGCCCTGAGTTACATAGCAATGGGAAATCCATGTGTCCCCACACGGATAGCTCAACAATGCAAGTGGAAGTCTTTGAGTTCCTTGGGCTTGCCTATGCTGTCAGTGCACAAAGATGGTATTACACAGGAAGAAATCAGAGTGCCCAACCATGGGAGAGTTTCACCCCGCCAAGGACCTTGGCCTTGGCCCACATTTCTTCCCTAGTCAGTCAATGTATTATTTGTGCCAGATAGGTAAAACACTGCGATGGGTAGACTTAGTGCACCCATAGTATAGACAGACCCCAGTAACATTTCTGTAGCAAAGGTATAAGCGGACCCCAGTAACATTTCTGTAGCAGAAGTATAGGCAGACCCCAGTAACATTTATGTAGTAAAAGTAGAGGCAGGCCCCTGTAAAATTCCTGTAGCAAAAGTACAGGCAGACCCCAGTAACATTTATGTAGTAAAAGTATAAGCAGACCCCTGTAACATTTCTGTAGCACAAGTATAGGCAGACCCCAGTAACATTTATGTAGTAAAAGTAGAGGCAGGCCCCTGTAAAATTCCTGTAGCAAAAGTACAGGCAGACCCCAGTAACATTTATGTAGTAAAAGTATAAGCAGACCCCTGTAACATTTCTGTAGCACAAGTATAGGCAGACCCCAGTAACATTTCTGTAGTAAAAGTAGAGGCAGACCCCTGTAAAATTCCTGTAGCAGAAGTATAGGCAGAACCCTGTAAAATTCCTGTAGCAGAAGTATAGGCAGACCCAGGAACATTTCTGTAGCAGAAGTATAGGCAAACCCCTGTAACATTTCTGTAGTAAAAGAAGCGGCAGACCCCTGTAACATTTCTATAGTAAAAGTAGAGGCAGGCCCCTGTAAAATTCCTGTAGAAAAAGTATAGGCAGACTCCAGTAACATTTATGTAGTAAAAGTATAAGCAGACCCCTGTCACATTTCTGTAGCACAAGTATAGGCAGACCCCTGTTACATTTCTGTAGCAGAAATATAGGCAGATCCCAGTAACATTTCTGTAGTAAAAGTAGAGGCAGACCCCAGTAACATTTCTGTAGTAAAAGTAGAGGCAGATCCCTGTAAAATTCCTGTAGCAGAAGCATAGGCAGACCCCAGTAACATTTATGTAGTAAAAGTAGAGGTGGACCCCAGTAACATTCCTGTAGCAAAGGTATAGGCAGACCCCTCTAACATTTCTGTAGCAGAAGTGTAGGCAAACCCCAGTAACATTTCTGTAGCAAGAGTATAGGCGGACCCCTGAAACATTGGTGTACCTTGAGTATAGGCGAGTGCCAGAAAAATTGGTGTACCAAGAGTACAAGTGTACCACTGAGAAATTTCTCTACTGAGAGGGCAGGTGAAACCCATACACATTTTTTAAAGATACAGCTCGCTGTTGCTTAATTTGGTTTAAGCAAAAAATTGGTTTCTGTTAAACTATCAATACTTTTGAAACTTTGAAAAATTGTAAGCAGAGCCTTTTGGGCCGCAGAAAAATTGGCAGCTCAGTGTGATGACATGATGTTTCAGGAGGAGGAGTAGGAGGAGGAGGACTAATATCCGAGAGTGATTGACAAAGCTAATTCCCCCTTTTTCTCCAGTAATAGGGAATGCTTATTTCTCCGGTTGCATTGAAAATAATCTTTAGCTACTGCTGCTTTCCGCCGGTGGAGAAGAGAAGTCTGGGGAAATCCAGGCCTTGTTCATCTTTATGAGTGTCAGCATGTCGGCACTGGCAGTTGACAGGCAGGTATGCTTATCCGTGATGATTCCCCCAGCTGCACTTAACACCCTCTCTGACAAGACACTAGCGGCAGGGCAAGCCAGCTCCTCCAGGGCGTACAGCGCAAGTTCATGCCACGTGACCAGCTTTGACACCCAATAGTTGTATGGAGCAGAGGCATCACAGAGGATGGTGGTACGATCGGCTACGTACTTCCTCACCATCTTTTTACAGTGCTCCCTCCGACTTAGCCTTGACTGGGGAGTGGTGACACAATCTTGCTGGGGAGCCATAAAGCTGGCAAAGGCCCTGGTGAGTGTTTCCCTGCCTGCGTTGTACATGCTGCCTGATCTCCGCACCTCCCCTCCTACTTGGGCCTCTGAACTACGCCTTCTGCCACTAGCGCTGTCAGATGGGAAGTTTAGCATCACTTTTTCCACCAGGGCCCTGTGGTATTGCATCACTCTCGTACCCGTTTTCTATTCGGGAATGAGAGAGGAAAGGTTCTCCTTATACCGTAGGTTGAGAAGGGTGTACACCCAGTAATCCATGTTGTCCAGAATGTGTCTAACGCGAGGGTCACGAGAAAGGCAGCCAAACATGAAGTCAGCCATGTGTGCCAGGGTACCAGAACGCAAGACATGGCTGTCCTCACTAGGAAGATGACTTTCAGGATCCTCCTCCTCCTCCACAGCCCATACACACTGAACAGATGAGAGGCAAGCAGCATGGGTACCCTCTGCAGTGTGCCCAGCTGTCTCTTCCCCCTCCTCCTCCTCCTCCTCCTCCAAAACGCGCTGAGATATAGACATGAGGGTGGTCTGGCTATCAAGTGACATACTCTCATCCCGCATCTCCTCTTCCAACCGCAAAGCGTCGGCCTTTAGGCTTTGCAGGGAACTTCTCAGCAGGCAAAACAGCGGGATGGTAACGCTAATGATTGCAGCATCGCCGCTCACCATCTGGGTTGACTCCTCAAAGTTTCTGAGGACCCGGCAGATATCTGCCATCCAGGCCCACTCCTCGGTAAAGAATTGGGGAGGCTGACTACTACTACGCCGCCCATGTTGGAGTTGGTATTACACTATTGCTCTATGCTGCTTATACAGCCTGGCCAACATGTGCAGCGTAAAATTCCACCGTGTGGGCACGTCGCACAGCAGTCGGTGCTCTGGCAGATTAAACCGATGTTGCAGGGTCCTCAGGGTGGCAGCGTCCGGGGTGGACTTGCGGAAATGTGCGCAGACGTGGCGCACCTTGCCGAGCAGGTCAGACAAGTGAGGGTAGTTTTTAAGAAACCGCTGAACCACCAGATTGAAGACATGGGCTAGGCATGGCACGTGTGTGAGGCGCCACCAGGTTACGGCCGTTGTCACACATGACCATACCCAGTTGGAGGATCAGCGGCGAAAGCCAGAGGTCGGTCTGCTCTGTCAGACCCTGCAACAGTTCGGGGGCCGTGTGCCTCTTGTCACCTAAGCTGATTATTTTCAGCACGGCTTGCTGACGCTTGCCCACCGCTGTGCTGCCGCACCGCGCGATACCAACTGCTGGCGACGTGCTGCTCACACTTCTTAATTGAAAGGTAGTGGTTGCGTAGGAGGGGTGGGGGGTTTAGAGGAGGTGGCATAAACCGCCGCAGATACCAGGACCGAGGTAGGACCCGCTATTCTGGATGTGGGTAGGACGTGAGCAGTCCTAGACTCTGACTCGGTCCCAGCCTCCACCAAGTGCCGTCAGTACTTGTCCACGTGTCCACGTGTCCGTTGTTAAGTGGACCTTCCCAGTAACCGCGTTGGTGAGGGTACGATTAATGTTGCGGGAGATGTGCTGGAGTAGCGCTGGGACGGCACACCGGGAAAAATAGTGGCGACTGGGGAACAAATAGCACGGGACCGCCGCCGGCATCATGTTTTTGAAAGCCACAGTTTCCACAAGCCTGTACGGCAGCATCTCCAGGCTGATTAATTTGGCAATGTGCACGTTTAAAGCTTGTGCATGCGGGTGCGTGGCGGCGTATTTGCGCTTTCGCTCCAACGCTTGTGCTAGCAACAGCTGAACGCTGCGCTGAGAGACATTGCTGGATGGGGTGGAGGACAGTGGAGGTGAGGGTGTGGGTGCAGGCTGGGAGGCGCTCGTGCCTGTGTCCTGGGAGGGTTATTGGATCTGTGTGGCAGGTTGGGGCACAGGGGAAGAGGCAGTGGTGTGACCCGTAGACGGTGAACGGCCTTCGTCCCACCTTGTGGGGTGCTTGGCCATCATATGCCTGCGCATGCTGGTGGTGGTGAGACTGGTAGTGGTGGCTCCCTGGCTGATCTTGGTGCGACACAGGTTGCACACCACTGTTCGTCGGTTGTCCCCGCTCTCACTGAAAAACATCCACACCTTTGAACACCTAGCCCTCTGCATGGAGGCTTGGTGCGAGGGTGTGCTTTGGGAAACAGTTGGGGGATTCTTCGCTCTGGCCATGCCTCTACCCCTGGCCACCCCACTGCCTCTTCCAAGCTGTCCTGCTGCTGCACTTGCCTCCCCCTCTGAAGCCCTGTCCTCAGAAGGCTTAGCAAACTAGGTGAGGTCAGTCACCTCATCGTCCAGCTGCTCTTCCTCCGAATCCTCTGTGCGCTCCTCCCTCAGACTTACTGCCCTTACTATTACCTCACTGGTAGAGAAGTGAATCTCATCATCATCATCCTACTCACCCACTGAAAGCTCTTGAAACAGTTGCAGGAAATCCACAGCCTCATCACCCGGACTCCGGGTTGGGCATCGGTATCAACAAACTCCTCAGGTGAGAGAGGAACCTGTTTTCTCCACTCGTGGCAGGGACCCAAGAACAGTTCCTGGGAGTCTGCCTACTCCTCAGAATATGTCATTTTCATGGAGAAAGGAGGCTGGGAGGAAGGAGGAGCAGCAACCGGAGTATTCAGAGTTGCAGTCCCTAAGCCGGGAGTAGTGGACTGCGTAGAAGACTGGGTGGTAGCGGGCATGGCCTAGCCAGCAGCGGGAGCGGGCGCCATTTCAGAGGCTCCTGAGTGTGCAGCGCTTTGGAGAGTGATCCTGCTAACTAGAGGCCCCACCCGGGACTAAAAACAGCACCGCTGGCACCGCAGAAAGAAGAGTTTTAAAAAGAGACCAGTCCGAGCTCCTACCGGCACCTACACCGCCGCGGCCTACACCACCAGGCGGATCCCCGGGCTAAAGTGCCTGCCCCGGCCGACCGGAAGTAGCGGTGGCGGCCCGATCGCGGCGGAACCTGGCCGCTAGATTACTCACCAGCCTGTAGTTATCCCCGGCCGGGAGACAGCGGTGACCGGAGCTCGTCTGCAGGAGACTGAGGGCAAAGAGAGGAGGCAGAAGCACCGGAGGAGAGAGGTGAGAGCCATCAGAGGGGGGTGGGCCTGCGCTTACAGAGCAACAGAGCCCTGCTGGGAGACTGAGCGATCCCTGTGCACACATCAGCCCAGGGGGCCCACTACAAGCCAGCAAACCTCAAGGCTAACAGAGCAACACAGAGAGGCATAACCCCCCCCCCTCCTCCCTCTCCTCATCCACACACCAAACTGCCTGCAAGGGAATTAAACAGAGCCTAGCTCTAATTTTTCCTGAACCCCCTGAAGAGGAGCTCCAAACTAATGCCGCTACAAAAACCAGCAGAAAAGAACTCAGATGGAAATTTAATCAAATAAAATGTAACGGGAAGCACCGAGACCCCCGATTCCCTCTTTCTACAGAACAACGGACCAGATGAGACAACGATAAATCGCACTATTTAGAGATAACAGCACAGGGGCAGAACACCATAAGCCTCCAATAGAAAAATGGTGAAAATTGGAAAGGACAAGAACAGGGAGCACGTAGATATGCCAAGACCCAGCAAAAATCAGGCAGAAATGGACAAATACCTAAAGAAGAAACATAGTTCACCAGCAGCGCAAAAACAGAGAGCACACCAAGAAAGCTTCACCGAACAAATCTCAGAGGACTCTGAGATAGATAGCGCCTCAGTCACCTTAGAACGCAACGAGGATACAGATAGAGGTCCGATATCTCGTGCCATCCTCAAGAAGCTACTAGCACACTCCATCTCGCCAGTTATGAAAGAACAAGCGGACATTAAATCAGAAGTAAAACAATTGGGCATAGAGTGGAGAACTTGGAGAGCACGCAGAAGGAACTGATACAATACAACCTAACCCTACAGGCAGACATGAGGGCACAACAAGACCACCTGAATCAAGCTACGCTCTTAATAGAAGATCAGGAGAACAGAAACCGACATAAGAAGATAGGCTTCAGAGGCTTACCAGAATCCATCGCTACTGAGGCGCTAAACTCAGTGGCCACACAGATCTTCCAGTCCCTACTAGGAGAAGAAAGAGCAGACAAAATAGTTATTGAACGCATCCACAGAGCCCTGCGGCCCAGACCCTCGCCATCAGAACCACCCAGGGATGTAATCTGCGGACTGCTAAGTTACACAGACACTGCCGCTATCCTACTACGTGCCAGAGAAATGAAAGAAGTGATCTACGAGAGCAACACTATTCTTCTATTCCAAGACATTTCACCTTGCACCCTGGCAAAAAGACGACTACTGAAGCCACTGACCGAGGCTCTGCGCATGAAAAAGCTACTGGTAAGATGGCTCTTCCCATTCGGCGTTTCCACATATAAAGACGAACGATAGATAATTATTAGAACCCCAGAAGATCTTGGGAAAGCATGGGAGAAACTCGAGATGACCCCCTTAGATATACCATCGTAGCTACCCGTCCAGATCCAACACCAGCTACCTCCGCTGAAAAAACCTAAGAGTTGGACACTGGGACGAACCCCCGAAAACGCCGAGACACAAGAAAAGGCCATTGGTAGAAGTATAGAAATTAGCTCCCTCCTTACTTAGTAGAAGGTCGCTCTGAGTGTCTCTGCCTCCTTTCACCCCTGTTCCGGCCCTCCCTCCGAAGATGTTGGTAAATAAATCCCCAGACTCCGCTGGTGGGATGCCTCGACAGGTGACAGACATCAAGAAGATGACCGAGGGATCACGGAAACCTCTCTCCAGGACTTAAAGACCAGGTAACGGGGTCCCACCCCACTGCAGTTTATCCCTCACCCCCAGCCTAAGACCACCCTATTCACAGGAACTCATTAAAGAGACACAGGATTGTTGCCACCTAGGCAAGGGTCACCTCGTGTGCTTTGGCGCTCCCACACAGCCGGGACTTGAACCCACATTCAGTTGAGTGCCGAATCATAGTGGGACCACCAACCCTATTGCTACTACTGTCACCGCCATTAAACTGGCTTCGGTGACACCCCACACCTGGGGATTGAACTCGAGCTTAAGTACGCGTTCAGCAACACCAGATTGTGGAGTCCTCCCCTCCTACTGTTGTTCCACCCACATTCCAAGATATAAGCTCCCCACCCCCACCTCATTCAACGTAAGAGGCTGGAATACCCCACAAAAAAGATCCCAATCCTTTGCATTACTGAAAAAAATTAAAAACAGAAGTGGCGTTTCTTCAAGAAACCCACTTCCACCACAATCGAGTCCCCCACCTCCCCACGTTCAAATTTAACCAATGGTTTCATAGCACACATTCCTCGGCTTCCAGGGGGGTATCAATTGCCATAGATAAAAATTTACCTTTTATCCTCGAGCAAACAGAATTGGACACACAAGGTAGATACATGTTTTTAAAAGGCACAGTAGCACAGTTGAGTAAATTATCCTTCGCCAACCTATAAGCACCAAACAAAAAACAAATCCCATGGCTAACACATGTCCTTACCAAATTCAACGAATTTGCGGTGGGTCTGTGTGTGGTCGGCGAAGACCTCAATCTGGCGCTAAACCACCCACTAGACACTACCTCGAGCTCTGAGTCACTCCCTAGGAAACAGCTGCGCAGATCGAGATGCCTTTTATCAGATCAAAACTTACAAGACACCTGGAGAATTCTAAATCCAGGAGTGAGAGAGTACTTGTACTTCTCCCACATACACTCCACTTACCATAGAATAGATTATATCCTGATCTCGGGCAAACACATTCATGCAGTTAGCTCAGTGGATATAGGCCCAATTACTCTCTCCGACCACGCCCCCATCTCCATAACAGTAAAAATGGACAGCCTGCCGAGGAGGGACTGGAAATGGCGCCTTAATTGTGCACTTATAAACAGTGAGGAACACTGTACCCTCATGACAGAAAAACTAGAGGAATATTTCAAAAATAATGACTCACAAGAGATATCTACCCCCATACTGTGGGAGGCCCATAAAGCCTTCATGAGAGGAGAATTAATATCATTAGGGACCAAAGTCAAACGGCAAAGAAACGAGGAAACCAACAAACTCCTTTCCCAAATATCTGAATTGGAAACCCAACATAAAGATAAACCTAGCAACGACATCTTAAAAAAGCTAAGGGACTCAAGAGATAAACTCACAACAAGTCCTAAACATAAAAATAGCAAAAACACTTCTCACATCCAAATACAAAATATATATTCACAGAGGCTCAAAAGCGATGATGAGGCTCATTAAAAAACAGAAAGAAAAAGCCATTTCACAAATAAAAACCCCTTCAGGAAATGCGGTGACTTCTAATGAAGAAGTGACCAAAGAATTTGAAACATACTACGCTAAACTATACAACCTTCCGACAGACCCGAACACAACTCCTGACACCATCCTAACATTTCTAAACCACTTGAAACTCCCGAGCCTATCCAAAGACGAAGCCGCATGAATTCTGCTACCAATCCCAGAGGAGGAGGTCACCAGAGTTTTAACCTCTATTCCCAATGGGAAAAGCCCAGGCCCAGACGGGCTCCCAATTATGTATCACAAAAAGTTTGCAAAAACCCTTGTTTCCTACCTGACTAAACTCTGCAATTCCCTCCTCACTGGTGCATCTCTTTCCAAGCAATCCCTCGAGGCATATATCACATTAATTCCCAAGGAAGGCAAAGATGCGTCCCTATGCAGTAACTACCGCCCTATCCCTCTATTAAACATGGATATAAAACTTTGGGCGAAATTGATCGCCCAGAGAATAGCCCCCTACCTACCCAAACGGATCGACCCCGATCAAGTGGGATTTGTTACAGGAAGGGAAGGGAAACATAACACCACACGAGCAATACACGCCATACACCACGCCAAAATAAACAAGATTCCGTTGATGCTGATATCGACTGACGCCGAGAAGGCACACTATCAAAACCCTTCTCTATAAAAAACGACACTAGACAAGGTTGCCCGCTCTCGCCCACACTATTCGTTCTAGTGATGGAAACGCTACTCCAAAAAATTAGACAAAACCCAGACATCAATGGCATTAGACTAGGAGATTCCGTTCATACCACCGCAGGCTTCGCAGACGACCTACTAGTGTTCACGACAAACCCGAAGAAGACGCACCCCATGCTCTTAGAGACCTTTGACAGGCTGTCCAACTTCAAAATCAATTATGACAAATCAGAAACCCTCAATATTTCCACACCCCTCCACATCATAAATTACCTAAAAAAGAAATTCGAATTCCGGTGGCCAACCTCGAGCATTAAAGGGGTTGTCCAGCGAAACAAAGTGGGTCTATACACTTCTGTATGGCCATATTAATGCACTTTGTAATGTACATTGTGCATTAATTATGAGCCATACAGAAGTTATAAGAAATTTTTCACTTACCTGTTCCGTTGCTAGCGTCCTCGTTTCCATGGAGCCGACTAATTTTCAGCGTCTAATGGCCAAATTAGACACGCTTGCGCAGTCCGGGTCTTCTTCTTTTCTCAATGGGGCTCCGTGTAGCTCCGCCCCGTCACGTGCCAATTCCAGCCAATCAGGAGGCTGGAATCGGCAATGGACCGCACAGAAGCCCTGCGGTCCACCGAGGGAGAAGAATCCGGCGGCCATCTTCAACCGGTAAGTAAGAAGTCACCGGAGCGCGGGGATTCAGGTAAGCGCTGTCCGGTGTTCTTGTTTAACCCCTGCAAAAAAAAAAAAAACGTTTCGGTGCGGGACAATCCCTTTAAATACCTCGACATATCACTAACCTCCAACCCTAGCCTCCTATTCAATGCTAACTACACTCCCCTGATTTCAAAAATTAAATCCCAGCTCAAACAATTTAACTCACCATTAATTTCATGGCTAGGGAGGAAGAACTTAATATCCACATACATACTACCATCAATCTTCTACGTACTAAATGCAGTAGCCATAGGTATCCCAAATTTTTTCTTCACACAATTACACAGACTGTTCAGAGAATTTATCTGGGATAAAAACAAATCACGACTGGCATTTTCCTACCTAGTCCAAAAACGCCCCCCAAGGAGCAATCGGACTACCAAACTTAAAAGCATACCACAAAGCGATCCGCATTGCCAGGTGGATCTCCCTGATAGATTTGGAGACAACTTCTCCTACCATGGAAGCTGAGAGAGGCATACTAGGTGCGGTCAACCAAACCTTGCTCTGGTCAGACGGGCCTCCACTAATTAAATGCCACCCTTTAAGCCCCATTATAAAAAGCACAATTAAAACCCTCCGCTCAATAAGGCTGGAGATGGCGGAGAAAGGATCACTACCCCCGATGACCCCTGCAGCCTTAATCCCAGCTATCCTGGCTAACAATACACAAAAAATAGAGGGATTCTGGGACAAACTTAAAGGTCTCACGATACATGACCTACTCGATGGCCCCAAACTCACAAGCCAGGCTCAATTCGATGCGAAATTCGCCCACCTTGACCTGGACTTCCTGGGAAGGGCAGGACTCTATCAATCCTCGCTGAAACTACAGAGATCCAGTTACGGCAGACTTAGAGACCCAATATGGTTCGAGACATACACCTCGCTACCCTCACGCCCAAAGAAACTGATCACACAACTATATAAAGGCCTTCTCCTACAAACATCAACTGAGAAACCTTGGTTTCTCAGAGAATGGGAAAGGGAACTGAGACTGAACCTAACTAGAGAAGAGACCTGTCAGGTATTGAAGAACTCGCACGGCTTCTCTAGGTGCGTGCGAATACAGGAAAACTCTTATAAAATTCTAGCCAGATGGTACAGAACCCCGGTAACTATATCTAAAACAAACCCTGAGACGTCGGATAAATGTTGGAGATGCAAAAAAGAGAAGGGAAACGCACTACACATATGGTGGGACTGCCAGGAAATTAGACCCTTCTGGAAGCTGGTTACAGACCATATTAATAAAATTTGCCACACGTCATATTATTTCAAACCAGAAGAGGTCCTGCTTTGGCTGCCCAATGACAAATTCAAATCCTCTAATTAAAGCCTACCCACTACCCTTTTAACAGCGGCCAAGTTACTCCTCCCTCTCTATTGGAGGGAAAAACAAACCCCACAGATATTCCAATGGCTAGAGAGAGTAGCGCAAATATTTCGCTTAGAAGAAATGATAGCCTGGGAGACCGGAACAAGAGATGAGTTTACAGCCCTCTGGATGCCATGGATCGGATTCCGTGAAGCGGAAACGAATTAAACGTTTAACAAGACATGACAGATGGATATTTCCATATGCCGTAAGGCGCTCTCTCCTCGCTCCACTCATTAAGTAAATGGACATTGTGCTCGCCAAGTTTATTTTGTTACTTCTTGTATCCCCCACTCTCCCCCCCCCTTCCCCACCTTAACCCCTCCTCCCTACCACAGCAGCCGGCTGTGATTCACCTGGACCAGGAACTCGGCCTGTGCCCACACCCTCACTTGGACGTCCGTGTCCTCGACCCTTACCCCTACTCCTAATCATGGCGGATTAAGAATAGAGCAGGGCCCAAATAAATTACCCCACTGTACAGCACTGACAACTGGGCCTTAATTCACCACACACAGAGACTTGTAGATAGCGAAGGCTCTATGCTGTGACTTGAAAAAAGTTACCCACTGTCTTGCGCTGATACCTAGGGGTAATTTACCGCTGGCAGAGACATGTAGATAATAGAGGCTGTGTGGAGTGGGAGAAGACTCTAAAGCCAGTGGATAGTGCTGGTAACTGCGGCTATATCAACCCCACCAACGGAAATGCTACTGTGAGACGCTCTGCACAGCGGTATAAATAAGTTTCTTTGCAGCAGGCTAGGAGTTATTTGCGTGCACTTTCACAGTGAGAGCGGGATTGTATGGCACTGCAGCCAGAAAAAAGTATTGTGAAAGGCTGCAAACAGGCCTAGATGCGTAATACAAAAATAGAAGCACTACAACTCCCAGCAGGTGCCAAGTAAAATGCACATGGTCAGATGTAGCCCAAAAAGGAGCTTTGGGGTTTTTGCACAGAGGATACGGACTGTATAGTGTATACAACTTTCCCTCTAGAAGTGGTTGTGGCCCAACACTCTGCGTCTAATTCACTGCAGACAGAGAACGGTATAAATTAGTTTGTTCGCAGCAGGCTAGGGATTATTTGTGTGCACTTTCACAGTGAGAGCGTTATTGTTTATACCGCACGCCAGCCAGAAATAAATATTACGAAAGGCTGCAAAGAGGCCTAGCTGCGTAATACTAAAATGGAAGCACTACAACTCCCAGCAAGCAACAAGTAAAATGCACACGGTGAGATGCAGCCCTAAGAAGGACTGTTGGGGTTCTTGAAGACAGGATCCTACGCTAACACTATCCCTATATCAGCAGCAGCTCTTTCCCTATACTCTGTATAATACACAGCAGACTGAGAACGCTATAGATGAAATGGCCTGCACAGCCCGAGATGAAAAAACAAAAATTGAGCAAAACTGCTCCCAGCAGCCACAACAGTAATGCGCACTAAGAAGGACCGCTGGGCTTCTTGAAGACGCTAAGATGTGGCCCTAAGAAGGACCGTTGGGCTTCTTGAAGACACTAACACTATCCCTGAATGAGCAGCAGCACTTTCCCTATACTCTGCCAGTGTGTCTGAGCGGGACCGCTTTAAGTACTCGGCGGTCACCTGATCTCACCAGCCACTCACTGCAGGGGGGTGGGATAGGGCTGGCACGTCACAGGAGGAAGTGGTAATGCCTTCCCCGCATGTCTGTTGGCCAGAAAATGGTGCTAAACATGCAGGGAATGGAAATGCAATTGACTTGAGTACCGCATGGGAACCACTAATAGATAAGACTTAACTTTTAATAAAGAACTAATTAAAATAATGCGCAGCTTAAATATGGTTCAAATTTTCTATGCACTTTTAGAACCGGGGTAGTGCTGTATTTGCACAATCAGTCATATGTTTATAGTTCTTGGGCTAGCATGACATGCGTTCAGGATAGTCCAAGATATGACAGATAGTAAGTATATCGCAGCTTATTCACTGTGATCACCAATATGTGAGTTTCTATTGGAAATATCTCAATTATCCTCAGACATGATCATTAATGCATAAGATCATATCTGTTGAGATCCAATACTAATGCTCACTTATGTCACTTATAGTTCTCTAGACCTGGAGCCAATAACTGTGCATGAATCGTATAGAGCTCTATACAAGCACATACTTGATATAATCAAGTTACTATTGTCCTATCGCTCACAGTTTCATCATGACATAACCATTAGAAGGTGGGAGTGCGTGTATTAGAAAGCACTCCATTCACAGTGAGCTGTTGTGCTAATAGTGCATTACCCCATCTGGTTGTAAAGGATAAAATCACCAAGCATAATAGCTATATCGTGATTAATGCCTTCCAGATTGATAAGAGAGCTAAGTTTTCTGCCTGTGATTTCTAGGCAGAAACAAACTCTCTTAGAAAAAAACAGGAGGAATGGGATATTTTTTTTATTTTTATATTATCCCACATTCCTCACTCACTATAGAAGATGCTATCTAGAGTTTTAAAGTCATCTCCTATTCTATTGCCTGCCACCAACGCGTTTCTGCAATAAGATGTATGCTATTGCTTCATCAGGGTGGTTATTAGAGGAGGACAAGCACATGCAGCCTCTCGGCTGTAAAGATCTGAGCATAGATGGTACGTGGCCCGTTCTCACGGGTATATAAGGCCAAAGCCACGCCCACCCTAAATGGGGGAGCGTCCCCTGCAACCAATGAGCGGCCAGCAGCACACACACACCTCCTGCAGGGTATCGCGTTGTCACGGCGGTCCGCGCATGCGCACTCGCCGCCAAGGTCCGTCTGCCAACCACTGCCAACCAGCGGAGAGCGCCGCCGGGTGACGCGGAGGGCGCGACGGTACCATAGCAACGGAGCGCACGGGACAGCAGGAGAGGGAGCCGCTTGCCGTTCTGGAGACTTACATTCCCCACAGGGCTGATGTTATAGTAGTTTTGTGTTCTCATTCATTTAGGATGTATACTTAAGATTAGAAGTAAACCAAGCACAGTATGATTTAAAGTAAAAGTATTAAAGCATAGTTTAGCTCAAATACTCTCATTAAGATTTTTTGGCATAATTATACTTGATACATCAGGGATAGAGGCATAATGTAAAGGGTTCATGAACACCCTTGATGTTTTACTATGCAGTTATATAGTGAAAAAAGTACATGGGTATGTTTTATATCCCATGTCTTATATGTTTCCTTTTTCAGCAACTGCATGTAATCTCTTTATAATCCGTTATTATTCCTTGTAAATTCCATACTGTTACACGCATATGTTACACGCATATTGATTCTATGGACCGGAGAAATTGAGGACTTCCATAAATTTGTCGCTAACCTAAATAAGAATGACCTTGGCTTATATTTCACGGCTGAAATACATCCTAACACAATTGTATTCTTGGATCTCAAAATCACTAAATGTGAAGACGGTAACCTTGAAACAACAATTTTCCGCAAACCCACAGCGACGAATACCCTACTTCACTGGGAGAGTCATCACCCAGTCTCACTTAAACGTGGGATCCCCAAGGGACAACAGATATGGGTACGGAGAAACTGTTCTTCTGACAGTGATTTTCTGATAAAATCTAATGAAATATCCAACCGATTCATCAATAGGGGCTATCCCCGAGAAGTGGTATTAGGAGCTATGGATCATGTGAAGGACATGAATAGAGACAATCTTCTGGCCCAAAGGGACCGATCAAGTGGTGATGGAAAGATTAGAGTTGTGGGTACCTATGATGACTGTTCTAGGGAGGTAAGAGGTATATTATCTAAATATTGGCACATTCTCCATCGTGATGGGGACATCTCTGAATACTTACCGGAAAAACCCCTCATAACCTATAGGAGGGGACGGAATCTGGGAGACCGCTTAGTCCACAGTCACTTAACCCCTTTGACATCTCCAACTACATGGCTCAACTCTGAATTACCCAAAGGTTCGTATCCCTGTTCGGGCTGTAAGGCTTGTAAGTTTATGAAGCGTGGAACAACATTCACCAGCTCATCTACAGGCCTTGAATACAAAATCAGGGAATTCATCAATTGTCGATCTACAGGTGTCGTGTACAAGGCTACTTGTCCCTGCCCCCTCGACTATGTTGGGAAGACAATCCAACAACTGCGACGACGTGTTTTGGGACACATCGGCAACATAGATCGAGGGGAACATACAAGTTTGGCCACTCATATCAGAGAATGTCACAATAACAATCCCAATGTGGTGAAATTTCAGGGAATAGAGACCATCAGGGAAAATGGCAGAAGAGGCAATCGGGACCGGAGACTGCTCCAAAAAGAAACCCAATGGATTTACCGCCTGAAGTCATGTAATCCAAAGGGACTAAATGAACAACAATCATATATTTCATTTATTTAAAGCTACATGAATAATATATGATTAGTGTTGATCAATAATATGGTCTCACATCTGAGAAAATGTCTTGTTCTAGCATGCTATACTTTGTCTCAAAGAATGGTGGGGATATAGAGACCAATTATTGCATACAAGTTTATTGACAATAGAAATTCTATGCGATGGTCATAATGTATCAATCCTATATCCGTTCTTTGTCTATCATAGAACAATCCCATTGCATGCATAGAACACTCCATCGATATGATGGAAAGACATGGAACAATAATAAACCCTAGAATAGGGGAATCAAAGAGATCATGGAAAGCTGTTGTAATAGGAAACATGTGATAATAAGACATACGATATATAACAGTCCCTTGCATTCTGTCCATTATATAACCATATAGTAATACATCACCAATTACTGTATTTATTGATAATAAGAACTCTATGTTATGGTCACAATGCATTAATCCTATATCCGTCCTTTTGTGTGCCAAAGAACAATTTCAAGGCATGCGTGTAACAGTATGGAATTTACAAGGAATAATAACGGATTATAAAGAGATTACATGCAGTTGCTGAAAAAGGAAACATATAAGACATGGGATATAAAACATACCCATGTACTTTTTTCACTATATAACTGCATAGTAAAACATCAAGGGTGTTCATGAACCCTTTACATTATGCCTCTATCCCTGATGTATCAAGTATAATTATGCCAAAAAATCTTAATGAGAGTATTTGAGCTAAACTATGCTTTAATACTTTTACTTTAAATCATACTGTGCTTGGTTTACTTCTAATCTTAAGTATACATCCTAAATGAATGAGAACACAAAACTACTATAACATCAGCCCTGTGGGGAATGTAAGTCTCCAGAACGGCAAGCGGCTCCCTCTCCTGCTGTCCCGTGCGCTCCGTTGCTATGGTACCGTCGCGCCCTCCGCGTCACCCGGCGGCGCTCTCCGCTGGTTGGCAGTGGTTGGCAGACGGACCTTGGCGGCGAGTGCGCATGCGCGGACCGCCGTGACAACGCGATACCCTGCAGGAGGTGTGTGTGTGCTGCTGGCCGCTCATTGGTTGCAGGGGACGCTCCCCCATTTAGGGTGGGCGTGGCTTTGGCCTTATATACCCGTGAGAACGGGCCACGTACCATCTATGCTCAGATCTTTACAGCCGAGAGGCTGCATGTGCTTGTCCTCCTCTAATAACCACCCTGATGAAGCAATAGCATACATCTTATTGCAGAAACGCGTTGGTGGCAGGCAATAGAATAGGAGATGACTTTAAAACTCTAGATAGCATCTTCTATAGTGAGTGAGGAATGTGGGATAATATAAAAATAAAAAAAATATCCCATTCCTCCTGTTTTTTTCTAAGAGAGTTTGTTTCTGCCTAGAAATCACAGGCAGAAAACTTAGCTCTCTTATCAATCTGGAAGGCATTAATCACGATATAGCTATTATGCTTGGTGATATTATCCTTTACAACCAGATGGGGTAATGCACTATTAGCACAACAGCTCACTGTGAATGGAGTGCTTTCTAATACACGCACTCCCACCTTCTAATGGTTATGTCATGATGAAACTGTGAGCGATAGGACAATAGTAACTTGATTATATCAAGTATGTGCTTGTATAGAGCTCTATACGATTCATGCACAGTTATTGGCTCCAGGTCTAGAGAACTATAAGTGACATAAGTGAGCATTAGTATTGGATCTCAACAGATATGATCTTATGCATTAATGATCATGTCTGAGGATAATTGAGATATTTCCAATAGAAACTCACATATTGGTGATCACAGTGAATAAGCTGCGATATACTTACTATCTGTCATATCTTGGACTATCCTGAACGCATGTCATGCTAGCCCAAGAACTATAAACATATGACTGATTGTGCAAATACAGCACTACCCCGGTTCTAAAAGTGCATAGAAAATTTGAACCATATTTAAGCTGCGCATTATTTTAATTAGTTCTTTATTAAAAGTTAAGTCTTATCTATTAGTGGTTCCCAACAGTGATTAAGTTTTGTTCCAGTGGGAACTTTTCTGCCTCGGTGATAAATGAGTACCGCATGGTGTTCGACTAAAGTAACAAGCATCTCGAGTACCCTAATGCTCAAACAAGCATCAAGCTCGGACGAGTGTGCTCGCTCATCTCTAATGAGGATGTATTACATCATTCATGTTTGGATTTGACTATTATGTATTATAATAAGTGTTTGGCATGATATATTGGTTGCTGCAATATATATTAATAGTGATTAGGAGGTGTTCGCCCCCGTATCGGCCACCAGGTAGATTTTCTATAAAAGGATCTTGCACTTTGGCTATTTTTATGTTTCTGATTACAAGTATTCTCTTAATTCCACTCTATACATATAGCCAACAATATGAGCGGTTACTTTAGTGTTGGAGCTATATGTTCTGGTATAGTGGTGGTTTATAGTGAGGATCCGCGGAGTATTGCGTTGCTATGACAACATTTTGTTGTCATTACACAGGTCCTCTATAGCCAGTATATGCTGTGGTGATCGCGAGGCTAGAGACATGTGCACACTAGGCACTGATACTTGGCAGTGAATATGTCAGTCACTTATCGCGATGATTGGTTAACCCCGCGCATTGCAGACGAATGTTTCTGTGTTGGACCAGTACACACGCCGTAGCTGCTCCCGGTCTCATACCTGCCACCATTGGGGAGTAAACACTCTACGCAACAGGTGGGGTCCTGTGATTTCAATCATTTGTCTTAATTTTTGATTGTGATTGGTTTCTGCAATGTACAGTGGGGAAAAAAAGTATTTAGTCAGATACCAATTGTACAAGCTCCCCCACTTAAAAAGATGAGAGAGGCCTGTAATTGACATCATAGGTAGACCTCAACTATGAGAGACAACATGAGAAAACACATCCAGAAAATCACATTGTCTGATTTTTAATTAATTTATTTGCAAATTATGGTGGAAAATAAGTATTTGGTCAATAACAAAAGTTCATCTCAATACTTTGTTATATATCCTTTATTGGCAATGACAGAGGTCAAACGTTTTCTCTAAGTTCTCACAAGGTTGGCACACACTGTTGCTGGTATGTTGGCCGATTCCTCAATGCAGATCTCCTCAAAAGCAGTGATATTTGGGGCTGTCGCTGAGCAACACGGACTTTCAACTCCCTCCAAAGGTTTTCTATAGGGTTGAGATCTGGAGACTGGCTAGGCCACTCCGGGACCTTGAAATGCTTCTTACGAAGTCACTCCTTCATTGCCCTGGTGGTGTGCTTGGGATCATTGTCATGCTGAAAGACCCAGCCACGTTTCATCTTCAGTGCCCTTGCTGATGGAAGGAGGTTTGCACTCAAAATCTCACGATACATGGCCCCATTCATTCTTTCACGTATACGGATCAGTTGTCCTGGTCCCTTTGCAGAGAAAAAGCCCCAAAGAATGATGTTGCCACCCCCATGCTTCACAGTAGGTATGGTGTTCTTTGGATGCAACTCAGCATTCTTTCTCCTTCAAACACGATAGGTTGTGTTTCTACCAAACAGTTCTACTTTGGTTTCACCTGACCATATAACATTCTCCCAATACTCTTCTGGATCATCCAAATGCTCTCTAGCAAACTTCAGTCGGCCCCGGACATGTACTGGCTTAAGCAGGGGGACACGTCTGGCACTGCAGGACCCGAGTGGTGGCGTAGTGTGTTACTGATGGTAGCCTTTGTTACGTTGGTCCCAGCTCTCTGCAGGTCATTCACTAGGTTCTCCCGTGCGGTTCTGGGAATTTTGCTCACCGTTCTTGTGATCATTTTGACCCCATGGGATGAGATCTTGCGTGGAGCCCCAGATCGAGGGAGATTATCAGTGGTCTTGTATCTCTTCCATTTTCTAATTATTGCTACCACAGTTTATTTCTTCACACCAAGCTGCTTGCCTATTGCAGATTCAGTCTTCCCAGTCTGGTGCAGGGCTATAATTTTGTTTCTGGTGTCCTTCAATGGCTCTTTGGTCTTCACCATAGTGGAGTTTGGAGTGTGACTGCTTGAGGTTGTGGACAGGTGTCTTTTATACTGATAACAAGTTCAAACAGGTTCCATTAATACAGGTAATGAGTGGAGGACAGAGGAGCCTCTTAAAGAAGAAGTTACAGTTCTGTGAGACCCCAAAATCCTGCTTGTTTGTAGGAGACCAAATACTTATTTTCCACCATAATTTGCAAATAAATTTGTTAAAAATCAGACAATGTGATTTTCTGGATGTGTTTTCTAATGTTGTCTCTCATAGTTGAGGTCTACCTATGATGTCAATTACAGGCCTCTCTCATCTTTTTAAGTGGGAGAACTTGTACAATTGGTATCTGACTAAATACTTTTTTTCCCCACTGTATATAGCCTCTGCTTGACAAAGACTCCGGAAGGAGTTGAAACGTTGCTGCTCTGTCCTTTTTGTATGGATTAATAAAGAAACATCATCTTAGATTACTGGTGGTGCTGCTCGATTTATGTTCCCCTCAGGAAGACCCCGTGGAGCTAACTCCTGAGAACAAGGAATTTGTTCCTCCAAGTCCAGTGACATCACTGAAAATACAATCCCTTCAGAGATAATATGCATCCATCTGAAATTTCTGGAACCATGCTCCTGGACAAAACATTTGCCTGGACATTTTTACTGCCCGGACGGTACATGACGATAAAGTTGAAACGTAAAAAAAAAACAATGACCACCGCACTGGCCTCGAATTAGTCCTTTTAGCTGACCTTAAATTCAGTAACACAGTTACTGCTTACTGGCAGCAGGCATGACACCCAGGTACCAAATCTCCACATGGTTTTGTTGGCAGTCCAGGACCAATGTTACAGGGGTGCATTTAAGTGGAATTTTAATAGTTTTCCCAACATTATGACAAGCACAGATGACACAACCTTGCCCAAACCTGGCAGCAGCATTATAGAATTCTGGGGCTACCTAATGTTGACTTACCAAACTCACCATAGCTTTCTTGGACTGATGGGTAAGTCCATGAGATCAGGTATAGGTCATTGGATGGAGTACCCTAGGTAAGCATAAGCTAGCACCCACCCTTCAAAGCCCTTCACTATCCTGGACCTGGACTTTCTAGTCAATTCCTCTTTTTCCTGAGCAGTGGCTTGATCCTAAAGTTTCTGTAGAAGCTTCATATCCGCCTTCCCCGGCACAAGCTGCACTGTGCACACATTCACAGAGAGGAGGGATAGCAACTCCACAGCCTTAGCTGCTAAGTCTGCTCTCCGGTTTTCATAAGTCTCTTATGTCTGACCTCTAGTATGAGCCTACACTTTCATCATACTTTGGGCAGTTCCAGAGCTCTCAAACACTGCGCTACCAGTTTGGCATTTTGATGGGCTTCCCAGAGGATTAGGTAAAGTCTCTGGCTCACCTTAAAGGGGTTGTCCTGCGCCGAAACGTTTTTTGTTTTTTTTTCAACCCCCCCCCCCCCGTTCGGCGCGAGACAACCCCGATGCAGGGGTTAAAAAAGAACACCGGAGAGTGCTTACCTGAATCCCCGCGCTCCGGTGACTTCTTATTTACCTGCTGAAGATGGCCGCCGGGATCCTCTCCCTCGGTGGACCGCAGGGCTTCTGTGCGGTCCATTGCCGATTCCAGCCTCCTGATTGGCTGGAATCGGCACGTGACGTGGGGCGGAGCTACACGGAGCTACACGGAGCCCCATTCAGAAAAGAAGAAGACCCGGACTGCGCAAGCACGGCTAATTTGGCCATTAGACGGCGAAATTTAGTCGGCTCCATGGAAACGAGGACGCTAGCAACGGAGCAGGTAAGTGAAAAACTTCTTATAACTTCTGTATGGCTCATAATTAATGCACAATGTACATTACAAAGTGCATTAATATGGCCATACAGAAGTGTATAGACCCACTTGCTGCCGCGGGACAACCCCTTTAAGGGCAAGTAGTCATGACATATACCAAAGCAGTATTGACTGTCAGTGTAAATGTTGGCTACATGATGCTGACATGTGTCTTACCTGCTCAAGTTTTGGCTATTCTTTAACCTCATTGGCATACCTACCAAGCATACCGTCTGAGACAGTTTTCAAAGTAAGACAAATATAAAACACAGGTTTATTTACTCTTTAGTATATGTAAGTAAAATAGTTAATTAACATATAGGCATTGAGATCACATGGGTAACAAAGATAAGCATCAATACGTCACCGGATATTGTAGCATCACTCCGCAATCGGGGGATCTCCAGGTACGATTTATAGGAGGAATCCGGGAGTACGCCGATACGTCTATCGACCACAGCAAAACGAGTCCCAGATTCTCCTTGAAGATCACTGTTATTTATGCTGTTCTTACATTACGTGGCATATCTGCTTCTGCGCAGTTATGGGTATATACGTCATTCTAATATGGCTATTCAGGTTCTAGACATGCGTAGTAGATGATTGGCAACAAAATATATTGAATATTTTGTCCATGAAGTTATCGACATCTGTGTTGTATTATGAGTCATTCTTGCTGTAACATACCATATATGTCCAAAATATTCTGCTTTTGAACAAATGTTAGCAGAATATTCAGACGGGTCATTAGTTCATTGAAGTTCTGGTTAACTCATACGGCAACTAGTTATTTGATTACCTTAATTTCCCTGCCTCTGACACAATCATCCAGTTCAATCGTATCCCATACGTATCACAATCGGTCCTTAATCATTCACTATTTGCCGTATGATACCATTAAAACTTTTGGTTTTCTACAGAATACCTTATATGCCATGAAACAATTCCATAGCGATAAAAGTATTACAACTATGGCCAATACCAAAACAGGATGTATTAGCCAATTAAGAGTGGTTTGTGCAGATGATGAATAACCCATAAAGATGTCATACCAATGGTGTGACGTGGCATCAGCAATAGCCGATCCCATCTTTACAATTTTGCCAGCTATTACAGTAGTACTTACAATATGCGTTGCCAAAGATCTATTAAGCAATTTAATATGTTGCTGTACTTCTTCTGTGTCTTCTAACAACTTTTTGAATTTGGTCAAATTTAGATCCCAATTTGACACATTTAAAGGCAGTGGTTGCCAATTGACAGCCACTGTCTTGTCTTGTTCAGGTAATAACACAAAGGTCTCATTTTCCCAAACAAGTGCAGATACGTTTCGCAAGCATCCTGAAAATGGGACAACCATCCCAGGTACAACAGGATGATTACTTGCCAAACATACCTCCTGTGGGGCTATTTCAACCATCATCTTAAAAGTGAGTGGCAGCACAGTCCATTCACATACATTGATCGTATTTTGTAATAAGCATGGTTCATAAACAGCCGATTGGACCTTGCATATGGTCCCTTCTAATGTATCATCACACAATGATAAATCATGAGTTCTATTTTGGTCATCAATGTAAATCCCGTTAAATCTAGGTACCCAGAAATGCATATCTTCTGGAACACCTATAAGTAAGGGGAGAACTACAAACTTACACATCACATTCTTTTTAGTAACATTGTATATGAACACCGAACACATGACGCCAAGGATTCCAAAAATGATTATGTGATTCTAGAGAAGGCAAGGAAACAAGCATTATTCCCGCAAATAGCACTTTTCTTGTGGGACATATTCCCATTTCTCTACTCCGGGTCGCATAATAAGCAAAGTTCGATCTTTCCCCACAGCAATAACCTCTGCCGGGGAGGGCGGTCCTTGGTGATTCTGAACCCATATTTTGGCCCCTACATTAGTAACATCAGTTGAGCCAAAACCTTTATCTCCTCTTACAGTAAGTTCAGTGGGGGCCGCCCCTTCTTCCACTTGTGTCAGATACACTGGTATTAATAGCAGCTGTGCCATGCGCTCCTTTTTCCCTATTATCAGAGGATCTGTTCCTAAATTTATCATGATTACTTTAATTTCCCCCTGATAATCTGCATCTATGACTCCCCCTAGGACTACTGCACTTCTCAGAGCAAAACTTGATCTAGTGGCTATCTGCCCGAAGTGATTCTCCGGGATCTTGCATCCTATCCCTGTGGGAATAGTACTCACCTTTCCCGGGGCTATCACCACCGTATCAAGAGCGTATAGATCCAACCCTGCAGCGGCAGGAGTGGCTCTATAAGGTGCCTGCGCATCTGGATTAATTTTCCAGTATAAGATTGTCTCTACCTTAGCTACATCTATACTGAGATTGGGTGTTAGCATGCGCATTAAGGGTGTCATAGAATCAGTGATGGGCCTGTTGTTGATAATCTGTAAAGCAGCAGTCAGATTATCTCTCCATTGACCATATTTGTCGGTCTCAGTGAGCTTCTTCAGGGTAGATTTTAATAACCCATTCATTCGTTCCACCAGGCCCGCGGCCTGTGGATAGTAGGGCATATGATATACCCACTCTATGTTGTTTTTACTGGCATACTCTTTTACCTGATTTCCGGTAAAATGTGAACCATTGTCTGTCTGGATCTGCAGGGGAGTCCCATAATACTGGGTAATAACTTCCAGAGTACGTAAAGTACTCCATTGTGTTGCTGTTTTACACGGGAATCCCACCATCAGACCTGAGAATGTATCTACTGCTGTACAAATATACTTACATCCTCTGCTCTCAGGGAGGGGCCCTACAAAATCCATCTGCCAAATCTGCGCTGGCAACTGGCCCTTCCCTATGTGTCCCATTACTGTATGAGGCACTTCTCGTTTTTGCACATGTTGACATACTGGACATTGCGCGATTACTTGTTTGATCATGTCCACTGTCAATGGGATACCTCTTTCTTGTGCCCACCTGTAAGTGGCCTTCTCTCCCAAGTGTCCACTTTTTTGGTGAGCCCAAACAGCTGTACCTTGAAGCCATGCTTCCTTTTCCTTGTCAGGTTCTTGTACGGCAACAGAAATCGATGCTGCCGCATCTGCTTGAGAATTAAATAAACGTTCCAATGAGTCAAGAGGGACATGAGCATCAACATGAAACACAGTACTTTTGGTACTCCTAATGAATTCCTCTATATCTTGCCAAAGCTCCTTCCCCCACAATTCCTTACCATGAATGTTCCAGTCGTTCTTCTTCCATCCCATAATCCAAGTGGCCAAACCATTGGCAACTGACCATGAGTCCGTATACAAATGACATTCTTGCCCTTGCTCCTGCTTCAGAGCTAAGAATACTGCACAAAGTTCTGCATATTGACTACTCTTACCTTCTCCTTCCATGACCAACGTCTTGTCTAATTTTGGATTAAAGGCTACACTTTTCCATCTACGTCTTCCACTGATATACTTGGCCGAACCATCCGTGAACCAAGCATGCTCTTTTTGGGAGTCTGTCAACTCAGAGTAAGGTATTCCCCACTTTACTGGGGATTCCTCCATTTGCGCTACTGGTGTAACCTGACCATCTGGAGGGATATCAGCTATCTTTTCATGCAGGGCAGCTATCCCCCCTTCACCTTTTTTCGCTCTTTCCGAGATGTACCATTTCCACTTAATGGTACTCTGCTCCTGGGCATGTCCTATCCGATTGGACTTTGGATTAGATAATACCCAACTCATGATGGGTATTTGCGGCCTTAGAAGGACTATGTGTCCTGTCGTCAATTGTTCAGTATCCACCAGGGCCCAATAACATGCCAACAGCTGTTGCTCCAGTGGAGTGTATTTTTCTCCTGCATCTGGTAATTTCCGATTCCAGAAGCCTAGTGGCACTCTTTTGCCCCCTTGCTTCTGCCACAATGACCAGTTTGCATACATATGCTGAACTGATACATGAAGTTCTATCTCACCATCTTGTAAAGGCCATAAATCTACAGCCTGTTGTATGGCTTCTTTTACTGCCTCAAATGCAACCTGTTGCTCTTCTCCCCACGTGAACTCGTACTTCTTGCGAGTCACCTTGTAAAGAGGAGCAAGAAGCTGCCCCAGATGCGGAATGTGTTGTCTCCAGAATCCAAACAATCCTATGTAGGATTGTGTTTCCTTCTTGTCTTTCGGAGTGGGAAAATTTAAGATTTTCTGCCTTGCCTTAGGGAGAATCTCCCTATGGCCCTTATTCCATTGAATTCCTAAGAATTTCACCGTCTGAGAGGGGCCCTGCACCTTGCTATCATTTATTTCCCATCCTTTTTCTCGCAAATGATGTAACAGTCTGTCCAATTGTTTCTTTACAGATTGTTCATCTGGTCCCTGAATCATTATATCATCGATATAATGTGAAAACTGCATTTCTGATGGTAAATCAAACTCATCCAAATGTTCTGCCACCGTCCGGTGACAGATGGTTGGACTATGTATCCAACCTTGTGGCAATCGAGTGAACGTATATTGACGTCCTTGCCACGTAAAGGCAAACTGATCTTGTGCCTTTTCTTCTATTGGAATTGTGAAGAACGCTTGTGCGATATCAATCACAGCGTACCATTGTCCACTGTGACTTTGGATCTGCTCCACAATTGTAATGGTGTCTGGGACAGCTGCCATCAAGGGAGGTGTTTGTTTATTCAACTCCCTGTAATCGACAGTCATCCTCCAAGACCCATCACTTTTCTTCACAGGCCATACCGGATTGTTCCATGCTGTGGTTGCAGGCCTCACAACCCCAGCATCGACCAAATCCTTAATGGTTTCTCCTATTTCCTTGTGACCTCCAGGAATTCTGTATTGCTTCATAGCAACCAGTTTTCCTGCAGGAGGGATATGTACGGGTGGCATTTTGACCTTTCCCACCGTAACTGGACAAGCTTTTATCCCTATTTTCCTTACGCCAAAGGCAAACTTACCATCTTCAAGGTGTAGTGTCAATCCTTTCAGAATATCTATGCCAATTATATATTCCGGAATAGGTACTACTAACACCGTGTATTTACGTAAGGGCAAATTGCCCAGTTTCAAAGTTACCTGTGTCTGTACTCCTTCGGTAACTTTTCCTCCCAATCCTGAAATATTAACTTTTGGACCTTTAAACTTTTTGGGATTTCCATAAATCAGAGTAGCCTCCGCCCCTGTATCTACTAAAGCTGGGACCCTTTGGACATTACCCCCTTTCCAATGTATGGCTAGCGGGACGTAGGGTCTGTCATCCCGCCTAACCCAGACAGGGGCTTGGCTTGCTACCTATGCGGAATCAGAATCTGATTCCTCCAGGAGCGGAGCAGATGGCTTCAAATGGTCCTGCACTTGGGTAGCTACCATTGCAGCCATCTCCTTCCATGGATAGATCTTTTGAAAGTCCTCCCATTCTAATTTCTTAGGTTCTAAATTAGTGACCTGCTTCTCTCTCTTTTTAGAAGCTTTTGGGGCCACTGAATCTTCCCTTTTATCCACCTTTTTGTTGGATAATACCTTCTGTTTATAAAGACGCCACAAATCACCTGTATCTTTTCCATCAATGGCGTCCTTGGAGACTCCAGCTTTCAGGAGAGCCTGAAACATATCTCTACGAGATACCCTTGGCACTCCTGAATCACCAGTCCCCTGGGAACTAGGATTCCTAGACCTATCACGATCTGTTCGCTTTTCCTCTCTATCCCAGTTTCCCATATCTTGCAATTCCCGCATTCTAGCCACGACCGCAGACATTGGCTCATTAGTCATGGATAGAAGTAGGGTCATCATCACGGCTTTATAAGCCGGAGGTGCAGTCTTAATTAAACGATTTCTAACTCCTGCTGTCAGCCGAGTCTCCAAATAATCTTCCATATGCTCGATGATAATTAATGAGACCCTCATAGCTTCCTCCTTCAACCTTTCAATGCCATCCCTGATAGTGTACCAAGGTTTGTCATTGATTGGAATGTCTGCCTCTGTCGGGAACTTATTAAGAAACCCATTGGTTACTATATTAAACAGGGAAATAGCATTTTCTCCTTGATGATTAGGAAAGTATTCTCTAAAATTTCTACTGATTACTGGATCTCTGGTTAGAGTAACAAATCTCATTGCATCTTTTGGATCCAACATTACCCCAGTCGCCCCGTGCTCAAATAGACGGACCAACCATGGTATGTCAGATTCCCCAGGCTTTTGCCTAAATCTACTCAGTATATCATCAACTTCTGACTGAGAGAAATCCTCTAGGGTAAGCCTGGTGCGCCTATGTGGCACCAATTCTTCTTGCACCAACAGTCTCCCATCGGCATCGTACATATAGTTTCCCTGATCGTCATACCTGGGCAACCTTTGCCCATCATGACCTACGATAGGCTGGGTATCGGGTCCATATTCAGTAGTTTCCTTCCTTCTGCTAATGGGCTGGGCACGTTTTAAAGCAGGTGGATCAATTATTGGATTGGGTGGGTCCTCCCAATCCCACTTATGCCAGTCCTCCTCCCCCGAAGAAGATGAGGAATCCCATAAGTCTCCATCCCACTTATCTGGGTCCCAGTTCACAGAAGCAGAAGCTATAGCTTTCGATACCTTTCGCTTATCAACTTTACCTTTGCGTCCCTTATATTTATTCTGAGCAACTTTTACAACAGCCTTTTCTGCAATATTCTGGTAATGTTCTATTTTTTCCTTTATCAGCCTTTGGTTACATTCCAACACCACTCTCTTTCCTTCAGATTCTGCTAACTTTTGTTCCGTCTGATTAAGTTTTCTTATTAGTTGGGACTTCTTCTTATGGATATTCCTATAGGCTGAGGCCAATACCCAATTTCTCCTACCCAACTGAACTGCGTCACCTGCCTTGGCAGGGGTCTCCTCGAGTACCTTAACGACATCGAGGGGCTCTGAATCTTTTAGCTTACTATCCCATGATTCTGCAAGCCCACTATGCATCAACTCCTGAGCTAATATATCATAGGGCCCCTCGGACCAGCCGGGGATGTCTATTTTCTGAACGATTTTAGTTTTATCTTTCTTGGTTCTTTTTCTAAACATATTGTTGTCTTATTGGCAAAATGCCAATTGGTGAAACTTTGCACAGAGGTCCCCTTTACTGCGAGACACCACCCTGCAAATTGGCACCAATTTCCCAAGTCCTGTCTCAAAGTTACAGAACTCCGAAAATTTTGGCAACGTGCCAATTTGGTGAAATTTTGCACAGAGGTCCCCCTTACGGCGAGGCACCACCCTGCAAACTGGCACCAATTTCCCAAGTCCTGTCTCAAAGTTACAGAACTCCGAAAGTTTTGGCAACGTGCCAATTTGGTGAAACTCTGCACAGAGTTCCCCTTTACAAAATTTTGGCAACGTGCCAATCTGGTGAAACTTTGCACAGAGGTCCCCCTTACGGCGAGGCACCACCCTGCAAACTGGCACCGATTTCCCGAGTCCTGTCTCAAAGTTACAGAACTCCGAAAATTTTGGCAACGTGCCAATTGGTGAAATTTTGCACAAAGGTCCCGCTTATTGCTAGACACAACCGTGCAAACTGGCACCAATCTCCCAAGTCCTGCCTCAAAGTTACAGAACTTATAAAATTTTGGCAGTATGCCAATGGGTTCAACAGGGACTACTTACTGCGACTATCAATGTGTATTTACTATTATTACTCTATCACTTATCAAAGCAAAGTTATAACCATTTGAACCCCTTGGCAATGGGCCAAAAATCTAATATGGTGACAGCAGCCCCCCCCGTGCACTGAGAAGCACTGTCACAATACCAAATTATACAGTAATATAACCTTACCAAAGACAACAATATATATATATATATATATATATATATATATATATATCCTGCCAGACTACGCCAATTTATGTCTTACCTGCTCAAGTTTTGGCTATTCTTTAACCTCATTGGCATACCTACCAAGCATACCGTCTGAGACAGTTTTCAAAGTAAGACAAATATAAAACACAGGTTTATTTACTCTTTAGTATATGTAAGTAAAATAGTTAATTAACATATAGGCATTGAGATCACATGGGTAACAAAGATAAGCATCAATACGTCACCGGATATTGTAGCATCACTCCGCAATCGGGGGATCTCCAGGTACGATTTATAGGAGGAATCCGGGAGTACGCCGATACGTCTATCGACCACAGCAAAACGAGTCCCAGATTCTCCTTGAAGATCACTGTTATTTATGCTGTTCTTACATTACGTGGCATATCTGCTTCTGCGCAGTTATGGGTATATACGTCATTCTAATATGGCTATTCAGGTTCTAGACATGCGTAGTAGATGATTGGCAACAAAATATATTGAATATTTTGTCCATGAAGTTATCGACATCTGTGTTGTATTATGAGTCATTCTTGCTGTAACATACCATATATGTCCAAAATATTCTGCTTTTGAACAAATGTTAGCAGAATATTCAGACGGGTCATTAGTTCATTGAAGTTCTGGTTAACTCATACGGCAACTAGTTATTTGATTACCTTAATTTCCCTGCCTCTGACACAATCATCCAGTTCAATCGTATCCCATACGTATCACAACATGCTGGAAGGCAATGCTTCACTCTCCAGCACTATGGCATAACCCGTTTGTGGTTTTCCATCCCTATAGGAGCGGGATCCATCTGCATACTGCTCAGTATCTGCATTTAGGATTAGGATCTCACTGACATTGGCAAGTGGTTTAGTTTCTGTTTTCATTTGTTCAAAACAGTCATGTTCTGTTAACCCCTCACCTTTCCCCTCCTGTACATCAGGATGAAGCGTAGCAGAATTCAATGCTGTATATCTTTTGATTGTAGCATTTGGTGGAGTCCCGCATTCTCCAGCATGGGACATGTCTCATCTGCATTGAAATGCAATATCCCAAGAACCCTACTTTGGTTTTAGCAACTTGCAGTTTGTTCTTTGAAACAGTACGCCCTTCAATTCTGAGATACCAGGAGGGATAGGGTTTCCTTTAAACAAACATCCTTAGTTTTAGTACAAAGCATCAAATCATCAACCTATTGTAACAACTGGGTCTGTTCATCCTGCAGATGGCAGGATGATAGTACATAGAATAAAGTTTGTGAAAAGTCTGACAGAGAGGTTACCCCTCTCTCTGCAACCGTAACTTAATCCTTTCATACAAAACTCTTCTCTGTTTGGTGAAAACCGTGATATATTCCCAACTTTATCCCCTGAAATCTCTGGAGCACCATCAGTGCAATACCAGGTGGAACAACCAAAGAAATCATCACTGAGATGGACTGTTTTGGGGCTTTTTTTTTAATTGAACTTGTCCTTTATGCTCCCAGCAACCACTAATGTCTGTTCTAGTGGAGCATACTTATCTTTTCACTTCCTCCCATAAGCCGTTAATAAAACAGTTACTGAAAAGCCGAGCATCTTTACTAGCAGTTCCACTGATATCATATTCCTGATCCACAAATACATTAGCACATCTGGGTGATGGTTTGTGGTCTTCTTTGTGCCTTGCACAGCTTCAGGCAAATCTGTATAGAGTGCACCAGTTAACTCTGGAAGGCGTGCATGGACAGCCGTCTGGAGTCAGCTGCTTTCTTATTAACAGCAACATTCTCTGGTTCCAGTCAGTCAGTTCAGACATTATGAACTGTCATCACTATTGGTGCTCCAGCAGCTATAGAACACAATTATGCTAAATCACTGCAAGTAGCATCATAATTCATTTGGTTCTATGCCTTTATAAGAATCCTATTGGGTTCTTATAAGACTCTGGCAACTTACTTGCCATGATCAACTGTTCACTTTGTGACCAGGGTTAATACCAGTTAGTAATTTATGTCTTTCTCTCTCCCACTCTGTCCCCCTGCATCATTGGATTTTGTATGATAGCAGAGTATGCTCCAGTCTCCAAGGAGCAGAGTGCATGACTCTTACAGGGTCTAACTTTCTGAACGTCCCACATTTATACACTTCTTTACACACCCTGCTGCACTACCATATGAGCAGCTTCTCCCCCTCCTATCTCCATGCCTTTCCCTTGTAGGCTACAAGTCATTGTGGGCAGGACTCTCTTGCCCTCCATACTAGTCTGTCACATATTATTTCATGTATAATGTTCTTGGTTTTATGCTATGTAATGTAAAATGCTTTTAGTCGCATCAAAATACCACACGCTAGATTGTAGCCTGAAATACGCTAAGGTACACCAAACAGTGGTAAACAATTCAAACATCCACAATAAGGAAATACTGTCCCTAAATGACCTAACCCACAGAAGGGACCTGCTTATACGCAGGTAACCCACCCTGAGAAGTGCAAACCTGATCATGTACCTAGGCCACTAGCTGACCTTATGTGGGATAGGAGAAAATCACAACAAACAAGTTGAACAAAATAAACCTGTAAGGACCAGCGGTTCACGGGTCCCTCATACCCTCACCACCTGTCCTGTCACATGGGCTGCCACTGTGCGGCGCAGGGGATCCCCAACCTCGTCACCTCCCCTGGCCGCGAAGGTCCTCCTCGCCGCTGGGTTGCCAGGGACACGGTGAGTGCTGCCCCCCGCCGCGTCCTCGGTCTCATGGCAACCAGGCATGTGTCTCCTTCCCTGCCTCCTGCAGCACTCAGCTGCTGTCAGACTCCCTGCCCCCCATCAGCTGCTGGGGCGGGAGCTCTGACAACATTTAAACCTGCTTGTGTCTGCAGACCAGTGCCAGTGTTAGTTTGGGCTTCCTACGACTCCTCTCGTTGCCGACCCGGATAGTCTGACATTCCTTGCTGTTGTTTGTTCCAGTGTCTGTGTACTTGTTAGTCCCAGGGTTCCCCTTCCTTAGTGAGTGTAGGGACCGTCACCTAGTTGTCGCCCTGGGGCTTAGCCCAGGGGGGCAAGAAGGTAGGGACAGGGGTATCTTCAGGGACCTCCAGTTTCCTGGACCCCGAGTCCTGACAAAACCACTATACTTAGCTTGAGAAGACTCAGGCAAGCAGGACATACAGCTGCAAGTTCTGACTTCACCCAAAGCCATAGGAAGACTGAAAAATTAAGCAGCCCTTGAGCTTAGCACCAGGCCAAACTAAATAATCCTGACAAATTATCCACAGGTGAGGCCAAGCATGTCTCACCTAATACCACTCCCACCAGAGCCAGACGATAAAGAAATACATACAAAACCTGTACCAGATTCTTTAGAAAGGAAACGATCCCAGAACTGCAGCAACACTTTTCTTATATGCTGCACCCTGGAATTAATGTGTTAAGGTTTGCTGCTGGGATCTGTTGTATTATATGGATTTTAAGCAACATAGCTTCACGGGTGGATTTGATTGAGCTGGCTGGGTGTGGATTGCTCCAGCCAGCCAATACTCAAGATCTGTTGCTCATATATATCAACTCCTCTGCTAGAGGCTGCTGGCCTTTTCTATGTTTGTTCAAGATGTTCACTGTGCTTATGCAGGATATGTTTGTGCTATACAAATAAAGATTATTATTATTTATTATTATTAACAGTGTCATGCTCCTGCATGTCTGTTTATGTGGCTGGACATGAGTCTATGCAGTATTCAGGATGTTCCGTCTGAACAGAGTCCTGCTCCTATGAGTCTGTGCAGCTCTCAGTACATGTAGCGAGAACAGAGTCTTGCTGTGGGTCCTTTATCACCTAGAATAAGGTAGATCCCTAGGTTCCAGTGTGGCATCATCCCTATCAGGATGATTGCCCTGCATTGTAGGCAGGTTACCAGGGGTTAGTTGTCTCGTAAGTGTAGGGCCCCACAAGACAACGGGGACCCTTGAAGTAGGCTTGCAGGCTTCAGTATCTTGGCCAAAAATACAAACTAATACCTTGTATTGTATTTATTCCATCTGTTTATACATGCAGGTATGTTTGGTGCATGTTTTGAGTGTTTATCAGCTGTTGGTTTGTGTCTGTCCACAAGTATCAAGTCCGTTACGCAGTTCTGCTGTTCAGTTTGGTTTCACCAGTATGAGAGTGTGAGTGGCATAATGTTTATGTCTGTTTGCCAGTCACGTCAGTGAGTTTTGCGTCTAGTCTGCAGTTTTGCAGTTCAGTATGAGTTCATCTACTGGCAAGTTTCATGTCCAGTTTGCAGTTTCACAGTTCCCGTGCTAGTAAGACTCTGCGGAGAGTTCATGTCCCAGTTTGATGTTTCATAATGACACTTAAAGTGACAACTTACTATTGTTCATTTTTAATCTGGTACTTCTGACATCTGTTACATCATGCTACTTCTTGTAACATGTTCACCTTCACAGATATGGAAAGATGCTTGAAGTGTCCGGAGGATCAGTGGTCAAATGACAGAAGAGATGGCTGCATTCTGAGACCCATTGAATTCCTGTCTTATGGAGACACTCTGGGGATTTCTCTTCTTGCTATTGCTGGACTGTTTTGTATCTTCACAGCTGTGATATTAGGAATATTTATCACATACAAAGACACAGCTATCGTAAAAGCCAATAACCGGAACCTCAGCTTTATACTTCTGCTCTCTCTCATCTTATCCTTCCTCTGGCTTCTGTTCTTCATTGGACGTCCCACAAGGATTTCATGTCTCCTCCGACAAGTGGCTTTTGGAATCATTTTTACAATTGCTGTTTCTGCAGTTTTGGCTAAAACAGTCACCGTGATTTTGGCCTTCAGAGCCACCAAACCAAACAGGACACTGAGGAGATGGCTCTGGAGACATGTTTCTACATTTCTTCTGATTATCTGCTCTTCCATTGAGGTTGTGATCTGTGTCTTCTGGTTGTCTTTCTCTCCACCATTCCCAGATTATAACACTGAGGTAGAGGTTGGGAAGATAATCCTACAATGTAATGAGGGATCTGTCATTGCTTTCTACATGGTCCTTGGCTACATGGGATTCCTGGCTGTGTTGAACTTTATTATAGCATTTCTAGCCAGGAAGCTTCCAGATGTCTTCAATGAGGCTCAGTACATCACCTTCAGCATGCTCGTCTTCTGTAGTGTCTGGATCTGCTTCATCCCAGCCTATCTCAGCACCAAGGGGAAATACATGGTGGCTGTAGAAGCTTTCACCATCTTAGCTTCCAGTGCTGGACTTCTGGGCTGTATCTTCATACCCAAATGTTACATTATCCTACTGCGACCAGAACTGAATATGAAAGGAAATTTAGTTATTCAGAGGAAAACTGAGAACTTGAATTGATAAATCTGGAAAAAAGCTATGGAGATAAATAGATCCTCCTATATGTAACTTATTAGAAATGTTCTATAGTTTTAGATTTATATTTAAAAACAGTGGAGAAACAAAAAAAAATAGTGAAAGAAATCCATGTGTAGTTTGGTGTATGGTATATTATAGCCTTAGATTTCTTATGTGTAACAATGCCTGGATATTGATTACCTTAGGATAGGTCATCAACATCAGATTGGCCATCAATGCCAGATCACTCCAAGCACCCCCACCAAGGAACCATGGCACACAGGTCAAAACTGCAGCCTCTTCATGTGAATCAGGCATATGGACAATCTGTAGATGTAGTAACTGGTATAACAGTTTGGTTACATTCATTAAAAGACACAGAGCTGCAAAATTAATACATCACCAATATTATAGGCCCAAAGCAGAGGCAGAAGACCTATGGCACATTCAAGCAACTGATTGGTAGGGATTCTGGGAGTGAGAAGCCAACCAATATGATATTAATGCCTTAGCCTGAGAATTAGTCACACCTGGAAACACCCAAGTACGTATTTTATATGTTACCTTTACAAGGGTAATGGTAACACTGATTTCTCTCTGACTTCATTACGTTCATGTATACCTCCTTACTACCATTCCCACGTGTGTGTCCATATGTATCATGGCCCTGAATAATAACACTGCATTCTAGGATCTCCCCAAGATGCGTCAAAAAGAGTAGGTGGTGCCACAAACCTAAGGGCTTATGGCTCGTGGCATGGAACCCAGTGTCTATTTCCAGTGTCAAGTACTCCTTGCAAGATGGGTCATACATGCCCCAAGAGTCATTGCGAGCCGGAGTCACTCACATACTAGATACAGGCATCCCTAGCTCTCGTATTAGAGTTTATAGGATTTTTGTAAAGGGAAAAAACTAACTAATTAAGGTTAACGTGGACAAGGAGGAAAGAAGAGAGGGGTAGTGCAAAACCTGTACGGTCATGTTTATGGTGAAGGGTGAAACTACATATGTGGGGAAGAGAGTACAATGGTATCTTCAATGGTGGAGGTGCTGCCTAACCAGATGATGCACCACCTGGGTGGGTGTCATTGAGCAAGAGAATAGGACTAAAAACTGTCAGCGGAGAAGGCATAATACTTTAGATTAAAGCATGTAGGAAGTGACCAAAGGTGTGGAAAACTTCTCCATTTATTTAATAAAATACGTGATCAGCATACGAAAACACATTTCAGGGTTAACCCCTTCATCAGTTCAGCTGATGTTTAAAATATACAAGCCATATAGTAGACATTAGAAGGCAGAGTTAGAGGTAGAAGGTGGAAGAGTAGAAGAAAAGAAACGTATTATATGTATCTGTTATATAAACGTTTTCGGGTTAGATGTAGTATGTATGTGTGTATATATACACACATATATATACACATACATACACAATATATATATATACACTCAATCATACACACAATCATACAACGCCTTAATAAATTAGTATATATACAGCACTTTAGTATATGTAGAAAATGATAGATAGAAAAACTGAATATGCATAAAACTGTTAGAAATAGGTCTAAAGTAAATGACCATAAGTATAATAAAAGGCTATACAGGAAAAATTTCTGATATAAGTGGTAGTACATAGAAAATATGCATACATATTTAAATATTATATAAAAATCATAGTATAAAATAATAATATACCTCAATTGGAAATAGATATTTTGACTATAAGGACATAAAAAGGTAGCTTTGAATATTGGTTTTCACAATAAAAATGCCACAAAGTAGATATAAAATGTATATAAAAGCTATAAGAAGTGCACAGAACAGGAGGATCAAAGGGAAGGCATATTGTAAAATGGAAAACTGAAATACAATAGTCCTACCAATTGGTGGCTCCCAAAAAGTGTTAATAGAATCATAGAATGGCATAATTGGAAGGGACCTCCAGGGTCATCTGGTCCAACCCCCCGCTCAATGCAGGATTTACTAAATCATCCCAGACTGATCTCTGTCCAGCCTCTGAAGACTTCCATTGAAGGAGTACCCCCCACTTCCCGTGGCAACCTGTTCTACTCATTGATCCCACTGCTACGGTATACCACCCTTGATACGCCAGCCCGGGTGCCCTAAGATCTCACTCGCAACTCCTGTCCCTGCCCACTTGCCTCCCCTCCTGGCTAACCCAGGCGGGCACTGGGTGGCAGTCCCTACTCTCACTAGGGACTGAAAAAGGGACGCTGGCGTACCTGGATGGAAAGGGTAGAATACCGACAGAAAAGGCAGATGTAAATAATCAACATGAACAATACTAAGCAGAACTGAGGCAGATGGAAAAACCTGGCAGATAACAGCAAAGTATAGCAGACAGGATGACAGAATCAGGAGACCAACAGAGGCAGACCAGCTAGCACACTGAGGGAAAACAATAACTGGCAGTGATTGCAAGTCTCTGCCCTACCTTTAGACAAAAGCCTCCGCCGGGGGCGGAGAGAGGGAGAGAGCCAACTCCCAACAGAACACAATCAAAAGGGAGGCCGTGCACGCCAGAAGCACCACACCGCCCGCGCCGACCAGGCACCTGCGCCCCCGGCAGCCGGACAACAAGCTGGGGGGAACCACCCTGACCTCAGGACCCCGCACACCGCTGCCCCGGGAGGACCAGCAACCACTGCATGGTAAGACCCCCTCACTCTCTAATATCTAATCTGTGTCTCCTGCCTTTCAGTTTCATCCCATTGCTTCTAGTCTTTCCTTGTGCAGATGAGAATAGGGCTGATCCCTCTGCACTGTGACAGCCCTTCAGATATTTGTAGACAGCTATTAAGTCTCCTCTCAGCCTTCTCTTCTGCAAGCTAAACATTCCCAGATCCTTTAACCGTTCCTCATCGGACATGATTTGCAGACCGCTCACCATCTTTGTAACTCTTCTCTGAACTTGCTCCAGTTTGTCTATGTCTTTTTTTAAAGTGAGGTGCCCAGAACTGGACCCAGTATTCCAGATGAGGTCTGACTAAGGATGAGTAGAGGGGGATAATTACCTCACGCTGTCTAGACTCTTTGCTTCTCTTGATACATCCCAGAATTGTGTTTTCCTTTTTGGCTACTGCATCACATTGTTGACTCATGTTCAGTCCATGATCTATTATTAAACCCAAGTGTTTTTCACATGTGCTGCTTAGCCCAATTCCTCCCATTCCGTATGTGCTTTTTTCATTTTTCTTGCCCAGATGTTGGACTTTGTATTTCTCCTTGTTAAATACCATTCTGTTAGTCGCCGCCCACTGTTCAAGCTTTCCTAGATCTTTCTGAATACTCTCGCTCTCTTCCCTAGTATTAGCTATCCCTCCCAGCTTTGTGTCGTTGGCAAATTTGATCAGTTTCCCATCAATTCCCTCCTCCAGATCATTTATAACAATGCTGACCAACACTGGGCCCAGGACAGAGCCTTGTGGTGCCCCACTTGATGCATTCTTCCACTTGGATGTGCAGCCATTTATGACCACTCTTTGAGTACGATCACTCAGCCAGCTCTGAACTCACCTAACAGTCGCCTTGTTGTTACGTCTACGAATTACGTCCTGGACCAGCACCTGCAGACATGCACAATAATTGCTCACAGTGCGGCAGCCAAAACAAAACAACAAATAATAAATGGGAAGTCTTTTCCTAAATATGTAACGAACGAGAAAGGGGGCCCTGCCTAACACAGCAGACGGATCGGGTTGATAGGTCCAAGGAACGAGTGCAGGCTCGCATCTAAGTGACCCTACTTGGTCCTACAGATAAAGGACAAGACCAAGTAAAAACACAACTTGGTAGCTTGGTAGAATAAGTCGCAGCACACTGAGCCATCTGAAGTAAGGCACAGTGGACACCATGCTGTCCAGGGAGCCACTAACTGCCAGCTCAGACAGTGAGCAACTGACAATTAACAGCACCTAGCTTAATATCCAGCCCAGGTAAATACCCAGCTAATTAACCACAGATGTGAAAACATTACGTCACACCTACTGAGCTAGAAGGTGCAGAACCAAGTCTAAAACCTGCACCAGACTTAGTCAATGCGGCAGTGATCTCAGCTCTGCTGCAACAGTACCTCTCTTTCCAGAAGAGGTCCCAGGACCTTTAGAACCAGGTCACTTAGGATTCAGCCTGTGAAAATTTCTAACTAGTCAGTCTGCACAAACGTCTGCTGTCAGCACCCACATCCTCTCCTGAGGACCATAGCCATGCCACTGCACCAAATACTGGAGAGATCTCCTAACTAGGCAATAACTAGTTGTCGGAACTTACAATTCCACGAGTGCGGAAAGATTTTTGTGCAAGAGTCCACTATGCAACCAACCTCAAAATAAACATCTCCATCCACCACAACCAGAGCTGGTGGAGATGAACCATTACCTGAGTCCACAAACTTTTTCAACAGATTTATGGAATGCATTGTTGATTGTCATTGAACTAGGAATCTCCAAACAAAAAGACACCTGACCAATTCTTTCCATGATTTTGAATGGGCCGACGAATCCTGGACCCAACCCAAATGACTATTGTTTGATTTTTATGTTTCTAGTAACAACTAAACTAAGTCCCCCACCAAGAAATCAGTCCCCTCCGAATGTCTGTTATCTGCCACCTGCTTAAAATTTTTAGCAGACGTCCCCGTACAATCCAATGGTATATTGTCTAGTGCAAATTCAGGAAAAGGCATCAATCTCCCAGCAGAACTCCGAGGTGACTTAGCCTTGGCACAAACGTCACAGGATGAGACAAAGATGGCCACCAAAACCTTCTTGTGAGCAGCTTCCGGGTATTATTGAATCCTGGATGCCCAGTCAGCACAGGATTGTGTAGTTTAGACAGTACTTGCAGCTTCAAATGAACAGGAACAAACAGCTTCCCACCGGCAACCCTGCCGGCGACAAGTCCTGTACATTACGTACCTTCTTACTAGGAAGAGCCTGGAATAATGGCCCTGGGTTTCCTCGTCTTGCGGTACGGGGGATATTGCGTTTAGTTGTTGCAGGTCCCGAACGCTTTGCCTTAGTAGGTGTAACTGTTGTTTGGAGCCTCCCGTGATAATGAATTTTCTTCCGGGGAGGGACACCAGCTCTATCCAGTATCCCTGCTGTAAGATCTTTGGGATCCATGGGCCTTCGCAAATCGCGGCCCATTGATCCACAAAGCTCCCCAGCCTTTCCCTTACGGGGATGGCGTCAGGGTCTCTGCTTTGGCTCCCCCTGGTGGGGGTTAAAGAGGATGTTCCTTCCTCTTCCCCCCTTGGGGTAACTCCAGCAGCCTGTCTTGCCCTTGCCTCGGTAGGCCTCGGGCTGTTGCACTGGGGTCCGGAAGAAGGTCTTCCCTCTCTGTGGCTTTTCTTCCGGGAATCCCTTCTTTTTGTCGTCCGCCTTCTCTAGAATCTTGTCTAAGTCCGGTCCGAACAAAAACTGGCCGTAGAACGGGAGGGCACATAGCTTATTTTTTGAGGCTAGGTCGCCTGACCACGATTTCAGCCATAGCATTCTTCTGGCTGAGTAAGAGCGGGCTGTAGCTTTCGCCGAGAGTTTGACAGTTTCGGCCGCGGCGTCCGCTAGGAAATTTGTTGCCATACGCGGGATCGGAAGGGAATTTAGGATCTGTTCCCTCGGCGTCTTATTGGTTAGGTGTAGCTCCAGCTGCTCTAGCCATACCCCCAGAGTCCGCGCCACACAAGTGGCTGTGATCCCTGGCCTAAGTATGTTTGCCGCTGCCTCCCATGATTTCTTTAGAAGGCCCTCCGCCTTGCGATACATGGGATCTTTTAACTGTGCGGCATCCTCAAAGGGCAGGGTCGTCCTCCTGGCTACTTTGGCCACCGGGACGTCTACCCTAGGTACTTCCTCCCAGCTTGCGCAAACTTCCTCCTCGAATGGGTACCTTCTTTTTACCCCTCTAGCGGAGAAGGAGCCTGCGTCTGGTTTCCTCCACTCTTTCTGGATTATTTTGGTGATATTGTTATGGACAGGGAAGGTATGCTTGCGCCTCTCCCCCTAGTCCCCCGAATATCTCGTCTTGTAAAGTACGTGGCTCTCTGGGCTCTTCCATTTTTAGTGTAGCCCTGACTGACTTAATCAATTCCGTTAAGTCGTCTTGATGGAATAAGTATCATCTGAAGACTCCTCGACCGCCTGTTCCTCTTGCTCCGACCCGATAGAACTCTCGGAGTCGGAAGGCTCATCGGGAACATACGCCTTTTTCTGGCGTTTCGCTGGCGGTGCCAGCTGTGACGTTAGGGCTGATCTAACTTCCTCCTTCACCAGCTTCCTAACGTCCTCCATGAATCCCCCCGATTCATCTCTGACTAGCCTAGCTACGCATGCCTTGCATAAGGGCCTCTGGTACGTAGCTGGCAGTCTTATCCCGCATTCCACGCATTTTCTGGGTTTTGTTCTGGGGGGGATGTCTTTTTTATCCCCCTGACAAAGCATTTTTGCGGGTAAATATGCAATTTTTCCATACACAACATACTGGATATTTGCATTGTATTTTTTGCCGCACTGGCCACTTACGGCCGCTGAGGCTGAGGTTTCAGCTGTCTCTGGGGCTGGAGCACTCATTACTATACCGGTGCTGCAGACACCCTGCGACCTGTAGTGCTGGCTGTTCTGGCTCCTCTCAGGTTCCTTTGTTTTTTTAAATTTTCGCGCTCCTGCGCTAAGCCCCGCCCCCTCCGCTCCTAATGCAGACGCGATGACGTCATCGCGCTAGACACGTGACGCGGCGCCCCGCCCCCCGCCGTCAAAGGGCTTCCTGGAGCACCGCGCTGTAACTTCTGCAGGGAGGACGAGGGGGACTGAGGCTCCCGCTTTGTACCCCCCATGGGCCGCTACGGGAGGAACCTGGCCCGGGGGTTACCACCCCATGTGGCGTCCCGGGAGTCGTCTGGCTTGGAAGGGAGGACAGGCTGACCCACTGCCCTCCGATCCGCCTGCAAGTTATCCTGGCTGGCTTCTCCTCCAGCCCCTCTCAGAGATCCTGCCTCCTGGCAGGACAGGAAGACACTGAGGAAAGTGGGGAAGGGGGGGGGAGCTTTTAACCTCTCAGTGTGTTCCTGTCCTATCAGGAGGAGGCAATCTCAATTGGTGCTGTCGTGGAGACGACTGGGGAAATCCACGTTCAGGGGAAAGAGGAAAGAAGCACCAGATACCGGCAGAGAAGAGGCAGCAGGAAGCACAGGAGATCTAGGAAGAAATCAGTCCCAGATGATGACGAGATCCATAAGCGGGTTTCTGCCACTGATTCACAAGAGACCACAGAAATAGATTTGGTGGTAAATATCTCCGAGAACTTTATCTGATGCTGAGATTAATGTTTTCGCAAAAGGTCTCTCTTTTTGTCCTCTGAAACATTTGGATTGGTTTGAATCAGACCTTGACCTGAAGAGACTATTAAGAATTTTGAGATTGAAAAGTTTTTTCTCAGAACATGGGGAGGGGCAGGCAGACCCTGTTGCGCAGTCTGACACCTGTGAGGGCTTTTCCTTGGTTGGTGTCGGACTGCGCAACAGGAGCCACTTCTTACCCCCAACCTCTAATCCTGCAATTGAAATGTACATCGACCTGGAACAAAGATATATGGAAATTAAGGTCTAAAATATGTAAGAGGAAACCTCAATTGGAATATGATCTAACCATTGGTGAGAATAGAGCAGTTAAACAACCTGCTAATGATAAAACGATTGTTATAAGGCCCCCGGATAAAGGCGGAGCAGTGGTTGTTTTGAATAGTGCATATTACTGTGAAAAAATTATGGGTCAATTGAATGAAGAAGTCTATGAGCAATTGAATAATAACCCCCCAGCTAGATATCAGGTTGTACTTTGATGTTATCGAATGAAGCTCTGAATGATGAAGTCAGAGGGAGCGGAGTCCTATATCAAGGTCACCAGCAACTTTCCTGGTAAGATCAAGGGCTTGGAAATATCAGGGACATTTCTTCTTGCATCCCTTGATGTGAGATGCAACAGGGCGGACGCAGCAGAGGATGAACGACGGGGCTTGTCAAACATCTGAAAGGATTTAATGAACAATCATGGTTATTAACCAGTGGATTATTGCATTCCAAGAGGGGATTGTCCCATGCCAAAGCCTGACCTGTAAGGTGAGACACTATAAGTGTGATTTTGGTGCGAACTGAAGGGAAAAAAAATTTGACGAAAGCTCAAAGTGCAAGGTACATTGATTAACAAAACTGCGACATAGCACCCGTTTCTGGTTCCGGACTATCAGTGGAGGCGATGCAGCAGTTGGCGAGTGCGGTACCACTATGGCAGGGGAAATATCTGAAAGACCGGTACTCACATTTTGCTCTTGCCTCTCACGTTGACGCATTATCACCTGGAATAATTCAGAAAGACCTCTGTGGTTGGAGTCAGCGGGATCCATGGCTGCAGTGTACTGTAAAGACTGTGGATGTGGAACAACTGAGTCAACCTGCCAGATAGGTGAAGATCTGATCCAGTATGGCTGACAGCTAACCCCAACGTGGAAGGTAAGATACCAGATGAACAGCCCCGTATATAAATGGAAACTAGGGAAGGTATCTTGCCCGGAAATAATTACTAGGAGAAGGAGACCCCTGCTTACAAGCTGAGGACTCGTCCCAATAACGACCCCTTGGTCTTCATCTAGGTGCTGACTTACCCTGGAGGGCCAGAACACCTGTAAGAAACATAGAACACCGGGGAGTAAAAAAAAAAGGAACAAGAAGAGGACAAGGATAAACAGAAAAGCGGACAACGGGAACAACAGACTACAGAGTACAAGAACGAAGAACACAGACCACAGGCAAAACACAAGGTAGCGAAGTAACTGCTGAAGCAGCGTCTGAACATGAAGTGAAGGGAACAAACTCATCAGCACTGCAGAAAGGTCTCAAAGGCCCAGGGAAGCATATAGGGGCAGTGATTGGAAAAGGTGCATTAGCTGAACAGGAGGCCTGAAGACATTAACCTGGCTCCCCCACTTCCTATCCTGTGAAATCCCAACCCTCATCCTTGGTGATTTCAACATCCCTACTAACGACCCCAGCCCCTCATCTGCCTCCCGGCTTTTAATGCTTACCTCCTCCCTTGGCCTATCACTAATCTCTGACTCCCCCCTCAGAGATGGCAACACTCTCGATTTACTCTTCCTATGTCTCTGCTCTGCCTCTCGCTTTACTAACTCCCCCCCTTCTACTCTCATCAACAACCTTCTCTCTTTCACCATCAGGCACCCTAGCATCTCCCCTGACCCTCCGATCTATCGCACCTCTAGGAACCTCCAGTCCGTCCGCACCAAACAGTTCGCTGAGACCATTCAGTCCTCCCTGTTCCCTATCTCTCTCCTCCCCTGCCCTAACCTGGCAGCCGAACACTACCATACCATCCTCAGCCGTGCCCTGGATGAAGCGACCACAGCAACCTTGGCTCAAGTCCCAAACGCGCTTCTTCCGGTGGTGCTCTAGGTGCGCCGAGCGGCTGTGGAGAAAGTCAAAGCTGCCAGCAGACTTCCTCCACTTCAAATTCATGCTTAAAACTTATAACCTAGCCCTTCACCATTCCAAACAAGTTTATTTCACCTCCATTGTCTCCTCATTATCCCACAACCCCAAACAAACAACTCTTCGAGACTTTCCACTCCCTCCTCAACCCCAAAAAACAGGCCTCTGTGACAGACCTGACTGCTGGAGAATTAGCTGCCTATTAAAAAAAAAAAAAAAAAATCAGCAACATCCGAAATGAAATCTCTGAAAACTGCATTGCTAGCCCCGAGCCCAGTTTCCAGACTCAGTTTCTATGTTAGAACTGACAGAAGAAGAAGTCTCCAGGCTCCTTTCCGCTGCCCACCCCACCACCTGCGCTAGCGACCCTCTCACCTCCTTTCCCCAGTTCTCATTATTCACCTTACTGCAATCTGCAACCTCTCCCTAACCTCTGGCACTTTCCCCTCCTCATTTAAACATTCCATCATATCCCCTCTGCTTAAAAAACCAACCCTGGACCCGACTGATGCCGCCAACTACTGACCCGTCTCAAACCTCCCCTTATCTCCAAATTACTAGAAAGCCTGGTCTACTCCCGCTTTACACGCTTTCTCTCTGACAACTCACTCCTCGACCCCCTCCAGTCTGGTTTCTGCTCTCTACACTCGACCGAAACTGCCCTCACTAAAGTATCAAAACACCTGATGACGGCAAAGTCAAGAGGTGACTACTCCCTACTAATCCTCCTTGAGCTGTCTGCTCACTGTTGACTTGACACTGTTGACCATGACCTCCTTCTCACTATGCTCCTCTCTATTGATCTAAAGGACACTGCTCTCACCTGGTTCTCCTCCTACCTCTCTGACCGCTCTTTCAGTGTCTCCTGTGATGGTTCTATCTGCTCTTCACTTCCTCTCGCTGTTGGGGTACCTCAGGGCTCGGTCCTCGGTCCCCTTCTCATCTCTATCTATACTGCCCCAATTGAACAAACCATCCACAAATTCAGCCTCCAATACCATCTCTACGCTGACGACACCCAACTATACACCTCCTCTCGTGAGATCTCTGGACCATTCCTCCAAAATATCACCGACTGTCTGCCCGCTGTCTCTAACACCATGTCCTCCCTTTTTCTCAAACTAAACCTCTCTAAAACGGACCTCCTTGTCCACCTTCCAACCGACCCCACCTCAACATCTCCATTCCAGTGTTTGGCACCATCATAACCCCCAGATGGCATGCCCGCTGCCTTGGGGTCACACTAGACTCTGACCTCTCCTTTACCCCCCATATCCAATCTCAGGCCTAAACATGTCACATGCACCTCATAAATATTGCTAAAATACGTCCGTTTCTTACCACGGACACGCTAAAGACACTCTCAGTCGCCCTCATCCACTCTTGGGTTGACTACTGCAACTCACTGCTCATCGGCCTCCCCCGCACTAGACTCGCTTCACTCCAATCCTTACTAAATGCAGCAGCTAGACTCATTTTTCTATCCAGACGTTACTCAGACGCCTCTCCACAATGCCAGTCGCTGCACTGGCTGCCCATCCACTGCAGAACGAAAATTCAAACTCCTCTATACATAGCCTCCCTCCTGTCAGTACACCACCCAGCCCGCTCACTCCGATCCGCTAACACACTCTGATTAAACACCCCTGTAATACAAGCCTCACATGCTCGCCTCCAGGACTTGACCAGAGCAGCACCCGTCCTCTGGAATGCTCTACCCCAAGGCATCCGGACAATTCCCGATGCACAACATTTCAGACGTGCCTTAAAAATGCACCTCTTCAGGGAAGCATACCAAATCCCCTGACCTAGTCCCCTGCCCCTCCCTATGGCTCCCCACACCTTCCACCCTGCCTATCGCATACGACCTCTACCCCTGCACCTCCTTACCGCCCCACCCCTACTGCCTGTGTTCCCATGCCTCACCCCCCCCCCCCCCCTCTTGCACCTCCTGTACCACCCCTAACCCATTTGTTTCAAACCGAATGTACCTCACATTGTAATTGTTGTATTGTTTTGCATTTATCCCATGCCTGAAAGCGCTGCGGAATAAGGTGGCCTTATACAAATAAAGATTATTATATTATTAACAATCAGAGTGCTGGAAGAGAGTGAATATAAGCTTTGGAAACAGATAGAATGGGCCAACACCCAGATTTGCCAGACACAGTAGCAGAAGATTGTGTCTGAAGAGTGCACCTAACAGTATACATCTCCCTATATATAGTGATATAGAGCATGCTGGTATAACATGGGTCTCTCCTGTATATAATTATATCACTGAAGGGACAAAAGGTTTCAATAAAGACTTATGGAAAACCCTGTGAACCCTCCATGTAGCTGGCAAACCCAGTTCATAGGTGAGAGGATTCACTACACATGTGGTGACAAAGGGCCCCACGTAACACGGTGCCAGCTTCAAAGACGGAACCTTTAATTTGAGATTTTTAGAAGACAGGTATACCTTCTGTCCCACCCTGTAAGGTTCAGATACTGACAGACTCCTCCCACTACGCAACTGCATACGAGCCCCCGTTGCTTCCAGGTTCTTCTGTACTTCTTTCCATACTCCCTGCAGCCTATCTGTGGCAGCGTCAGCTGCAGGACAGAAAGATGGAGTAGGAATCGCTGAAAGGAAGCAAAGATGCTGACCGTATACACAAAAGAATGGAGATACCCCAGTGGAAGAACAAGTGCGGTTGTTTAACGCAAATTCTGCCCACTGATGAGCCTTTTCGCCAGCAAACAACCGTAAATTTTGCACTAAATCCTGGTTCTTCCGCTCAGTTCGACCATTAGTTTGCGGGTGGAATGCTGACGAGAAGGAAAGCAATGTTCCCACGTTTCTGCAGAAGGCTTGCCAAAACTGCACAACAAACTAAACCCCGCGATCAGATACAATGTTTTCGGGAACCCCATGTAGGCGAATGATTTCTTTTACAAAAATCTATTGCCTAAGGTAGCTTCTTTAACGCCACAAAATGTGCCATCTTTGCTAACCAGTCGACAACCACTAAGATAGTGGTGAACTTCTGTGACCACAGACCAGAAGACACCAGCCTCATAGGACCCTCCAGAGGATGCCGCCGACTTTTATTGCTTGCACAGACAGAGCATGCCTTAACAAAGTCACGGATCTCCTGAGACATGCCTGGCCACCAGAAGTGTCTAGAACAAAGATTCAGAGTCCCCTGCACCCTCGGATGGCCTGTGAAAACTGCCGCGTGAGATTCTTCAATGACTTTGAGATGTAAGGTCTCTGGCACAAACGATCTGCCCTCCAGAACCCCAGAAGGAGCGTCCTGCTGACAGTTCTGTAGTTAAGGGACGAAGTTAGATTCTACAGCTGTCACCACCACGTCAGGTGCCAAGATATTCTCAGGAGTTATTGTCTCACTTTTCGGCGACCCGAAACTGCGTGACAGGGCGTCTGCCTTCACATTCTTCTCTCCCGGAATATAAGTCACAACGAAATTAAACCTGTCGAAAAACTACGCCCACCTGGCTTGACGAGCAGTGAGTCTTTTAGCATTGGCGAGGTTTTTATGATCTGCATACACGGTAATGAGATGTCTAGCCCCCTCAAAATGGTGTCGCCAATTGATCGTCAGTAACTCATAGTTACACACGTCGTAGTTACGTTCTGCCGAACTAAACTTCCGTGAAAAGAACGCACAGGGACAATACCCGGATCTCCCACTGACTTCCTGAGACCATACAGCTCCTGCCCCCAACTCAGACACATCTACCTCAATAAAAAATGGTCGCCGCACATCCGGCTGTACTGACCCAGGGCAGTGGTAAATGCTCTTTTTAGATGACTAAAGGCCTCTAGGGCCGCAGGCGACCATCTTACCAAGTCGGCCCCCTTCTTAGTAAGGTCGGTCAAGGGTTGAGCAATAACTGAGTAAATCTCCCTCTTGAATGCGAATTAAATTGTTAACCCCCCTTAAGTCCGGTTTGAAAAACCAGGGGGCCTACCACCTGATCCAACAAATCCGGAATCAGGGGCAAGGAGCCCTGGTTCTTCACTGTGATTTTATTCACAGCCTGATAATCCACACAAGGCCTCAATGTCCCATCCTTCTTCTCAACAAAGAAGAGACCTGCCCCGGCAGGGGACCTGGATGGCCAGATATGTCGCTTGGCCAGAGACTCTGAGATATAGGACTTCGTGTTCACGCCCGAAAAATTGAAAATGGCTCCCTTAGGGATGGGACTGTCAGAAATCAGATCACTACTACAGTCCCACTCCCTATGGGGAGGCAAAGTCTCAGACAGTTTTTTGGAGAATAAGTCCTGAAAATCAGACAACTACTCTGGGACCAGCACGGTATCTGCTGAGCACATGGCTATAGTAGTTAAGTGATTATAACAGGATGGCCCCCAATGTGTCGATTTCCGGGTGGACCAATCAAATTGGGGGTTGTACAGTGCCATCCAGGGCATACCAAGCACCATATCAACAGACATCTTTTCCATAACCAGGAAAGACAGATTCTCAGGATAGAGAGCACCCACAGTGAACTGTAGAACGGGAGTCCTCCATTGGACAACACCTGCAGAGAGAGGGGTTGAATCAATACTGATGAAGCGTATGGGGGGCTTCAGCATGGAAAATTTGGTCAGAGGTCTGACAAAATTTAAATTAATCAGATTGGCAGCAGCACCCGAATCAATAAACGGTTGACCGGACGGAATAAAATTCCGGAAGCCAACCTGAGAAGGCACTAACAACTTATGCGATCCTTCCGATAATCGCCTAGCATCTGTAGTTTTTCTGCTGGTTCAGACTAATGCTGCCGTTGCTTCTGTGGACAGGTTGCTACCCGATGTCCAGCTTCCCCACAGCAGAGGCAAAGACTGTGAGTCATCTGGAACAGTTGCCGTTCCCCAGGACTTAGCTGGTCCACTTGCATAGGCTCGGCCCCAGGAGTTGGAACGGGAGAAGTGGGAGCGGGTCTGCAGGACTCCCTAGTTTTACAGGCCTGAGGTTCCTTTTCTCTAAATCTCAGTCTCTTGTCAGCCTTTCCTGCCAATTCCATTGCCTCCTTAAGTGTTATGGGAGCAGGATGGGAAATAATTAGATCCTTGACAGCATCATAAAGACCCAACAAAACACATTTTTGAGGGCACCATCGTTCCAGGAGGTTTGACCGGCATACTGTCTAAATTTAGAGCAATAGTCTTCAGCACACTGCTGCCCCTGACACAAAAGCAATAAGGTGAGACACTGCTAACCCCACCCAGTTCGGCTCATCAAAAATACCTCCTAGTTCCTGAAAAAACTAATCAGACTGCAGTCAAGCCGAACTATTGGGTAAGGAGTAGGCCCATGTCTAGGGGGGACCCCCGCAGTAGGGACATAATCAATCCCACCTTCTGGGACTCTGAGCCAGAGGATCCAGGCCGCATCTGGAAATATAGTTACATGCCTGCTGAAAAACAAAAAACTTGCTTCTCTCCCCGGAAAACACCTCAGGGAGAGGACACTTGGGTTCAGGGATAGACGGGGCGGCAGGAACCTGCGCCAACACACGCTGCTCCTGGGCCACCATACGACCGGACAGGTCTTGAATCACGCCCACTAGATCCTGAAACTGACTTGCAAGGACACTTCTGGTCTCCATTGAGGAGCAAAAATAAAAATTTACTGGGCAATTTTAAGGGCCAGTTATTATGTTACGGTATCCTACCCGATGATACGCCAGTCTGGGTTGCCCTAGAATATACCCGCAACCCTGTCCCTGCCTACTTGCCTCCACTCCTGGCTAAGCCCAGGCGGGCAACTGGGTGGCGGTCCCTGCTCTCACTAGGGACCGAGAGGGGGGACTGATGTACTAAGATGGAACAGGGTAAAATACTGACAGGAAGGGCAGATGAAGAAAACCAACAAGAAATACACGCAGACCGAGGCAGATGGATAACCTGGCAGATATAGCAAAAGCTGACAAACAGGAGACTGACAGAGGCAGGATGCTAGCACACTGACAGAAATCAATAACTGGCAGTGAATGGACCTCACTGCCAGCCTTATGAACAGAAGCCTCAGCCCAGGGGTGGAGAGGGGGAGGCGACACCTCCCAGCAGAATTCCATAACAGGGACCCTTGCATGGAGCTGCACTCACAGGCACACGTGCGCACATCGCCGCCCGGACCTACGAGAGCGCGTACCACGCCGATCAGCCACCCAAGCCCCAGCAGCCAGACAACCAGCTGGGGGAACACACCCCGACCGCGGGAGAACACGCAGCCGCCGCATGGTAACAATCAGTTGTAGTACCTTCAATGATGTCACCAGGGGCGGAGCATAAGAATCACACATACACATACATGCTCACAGACAAATGGTCATTAGCAGTTTGATATGTACAGCTGGTATAAGCTAGACATCAACTGTATATAGTGATATGCAGCATGCTGGTATAACCTGGGTATCTCCTGTATATAATTATATAGGTACAGCTGGTATGAGCTAAACATCTCTTGTATATAGTGATATAGAGCATGCTGATATATTATATACAGGAGATACCCAGGTTATACCAGCATGCTCCATATCACTATATACAGGAGATGTCTAGCTTATACCAGCTGTACATATATAATTAAATACAGGAGACACCCAGGTTATATGTACAGCTGATATAAGCTAGACATCTCCTGTATATAGTGATATTGACCATGCTGGTATGACCTGGGTATCTCCTGTATATATGGGTACAGCAGATATAATTTATACCAGCTATGATTACATGTGGTGCATGCCTGGTTACACATTCACTGGACATAAGTGGCTCTGCTGCTCGAACAGTGAAAAGGACCTTCACAAAAGGTCACATGACTTTATTCACTTGGATTTTTTTGCTGTGGACTGACAGAACATTTGGCTCCACCCCTGGATGTCATCACTGCTGGGGAGCATATCTGTGAGAGTGAGGCTAAGCCCCACCCCTTCATCTGACTCTGCAATGGCAGCCATCTTGAAAAAGGGCATAAGCACTCAAAAAGTCTAAAAAGCAGAGTGAGAGAGAGTGTGAAGCAGCAGCAGAACTCAGCTTGAAGTGGCGAAGGCTGTGTCCCTATGCTGGGAGCAGTCAGTGGCTCAGTTACCGGGAGCGCAGAGACTAGTGGAAGAGACTGTTAACAGTTGCTACAGCAGGTGAAAAGGCCGTGGAAAATGCAGAAACTGCCAGACCATCGGGGCACCTGCTGGGCATAGGAGGAGGAGAGTCTCAAAGCTGGAGTGCTGTTGAAGTGCTAATGCTCTGTCAGTGCGGAGACCGGGCGCCACAGAGACCGAGCGTCCCCTGTATGTAAGGGAATTTTTTTTCTCCGTTTCTCTCCACTTAGAAATTTTTAACAGTGCCCTGGTCCGTTATCCGGTCTATTCCAGAAAACTACTAAAAAACCATCTCGTCCCGCAAATAACGACGAGACGTCCGACGGAGAGAAGAAACAGATGAAATAAAAGAGGTGTCTCCAGAAGCTTCTTAGGAAGATGTGAGAAGCGTCTGGGTGACTCCAGCCTCCTGTCAGCAGCTGCCATACTGCAGCTACTCTGTAGCCTCATCTGAGCTGGCGAGGTAACACTATATAGCACCTGTGCACTACCGCACACGGCCAGCAGAGGGCGCACTGACTGCTGCCGCCCACATTCTATATGACTGACCTCCGGAGGACGCTCTTATTTGTGGAGCATGCACAGCTATATTAACTTATTCCACAATACTTCTGCTCGATTCACAACCTGATTGGTTCTTTGGGGTTGGCTGATTCACACTGATTGGTTGTTTGGGTTGGAATAGCCAATCAGGTTGTGAATCAAGCATAAGTGCTGTGGAATATAGATATATGCATCTGGGAGGCATATATTGGAATTTAGCCGCACTTTAGCACCGCTGCCGATTCCAGCCACCCCATTGGTTCTTCGGCAGCACGTGGATAGACATCGGGCACGCGGATACACTTACACAGCCGTGAATGAGGAACTGTGCATGACTATCACAATCAGAGATGTCGGCATGTTGTACTGCTGCATGGAGAAAATAATTGCTTACTCGTGCACAGAGGAACGTCTCTGACATAATATACATGACATAGGAGAGCCCGTAGACCGCTACTACAGAGCCTGTGGATCCCAACAAGAGACAGAAGAAAACTATACATGACATAGGAGAGCACGTAGAGCGCCACTACAGAACCTGTAGACCCCAACAAGAGCCAGAAAACAACTATACGTGACACAGGAGAGCCCGTAGGGCGCTACTACAGAGCCTGTAGACCCCAACAAGAGCCAGAAGACAACTATACATGACAAAGGAGAGCCCGTAGAGCGCTACTACAGAGCCTGTAGACCCCAACAAGAGACAGGAGACAACTATACATGACATAGGAGAGCCCGTAGACCCCAACAAGAGACAGAAGAAAACTATACATGACATAGGAGAGCCCATAGACCCCAACAAGAGACAGAAGAAAACTATACATGACGTAGGAGAGCCCATAGACTGCGGTAGACAGAAGACAACTATATGTGACATAGCAGAGACCTGTCGGCATGTTGTACTGCTGCATGTAGAAAATAATTCCTTACTCGTACACAAAGGAACGTCTCTGACATAAGTTGCCAGGCGCTGAGAGATGTCGACGAGTTGTATGTATATTTCGTAGATGCAGCAGCTAAGTTCCTCTCGGAACCAGTTACACATGGCCACATGTCTGAGTAAGTGCCAAAAACACAAGCAGATTAATACAAGAGCCAACAGAGCACTATACGTGACAGAGGACAGCCTGTAGAGCGCTACTACAGAGACTGTAGACGCCAACAAGAGCCAGAAAACTATATATGACAAAGGAGAGCCCATAGAACGCTACTACAGAGCCTGTAGACCCTAACAAGAGGCAGAAGACAACTATATGTGGCACAGGAGAGCCCGTAGACCCCAACAAAAGATAGAAGACAACTATAAGTGACATAGGAGAGCCCATAGAGTGCTACTACAGGGCCTGTAGACCCCAACAAGAGACAGAAGACAACTATACGTGACATAGGAGAGCCCATAGACCAACAAAAGACAGGAGATAACTATGCATGACAGAGCAGAGCCAGTAGACCGCTACTACAGAGCCTGTAGACCCCAACAAGAGACAGAAAATAACTATACGTGACATAGCAGAGCCAGTAGACCGCTACTACACCGCCTATAGACCCCAACAAGAGGCAGAAGACATCAAACGTGACATAAAAGAGCCAGTAGAGTGTGTGAGCGGAATGAAAAGTTCCATGATATTATTGTCTGATGTATATATATATATATATATATGCATGTTTTAGTATTTGACGTATTAAATGAATATAAAATATGGAACATTTGAAGGAAACATTTGGAAGCTGCTAATTGTTCATTAATAGAACTTGAAGATCAAACCATGATATGTCAAAATGCATATTCCAGCCCTAAATTGTATGTTTATTTTATGTTTCTTAATCACATTATGAAATAGTGATATGATGGCTACAAATAGCCAAAGGGTGGATTGTGGTACAAATATAATTGGCTATTTGTAGCCCTCCATTTTGTCCTTCATCCTCCATTTTGTATTTTCTTTTATTCTCCATTCTGTATTTTACATACGAATAGCTATGAACATTCATGTGGACTTCAAACCTGTTTGGTGTAGGAAGCTTTGATGTAACTGTGAAATGTGTATGTGACTTGTTAGTTCTTTGTATAAGATAGAGGTCTAACATATGTATATTGGTCTTACTTATACAGAACAATGCTACCTGCTTTTACTACAATTCCATTTGTATAGGTTTGTTTGAGCTCTGTCCATATACATTGTATGGCCAGGAATCTGTTGAGTCTTGTTAATCCTGTGATACCATCAGCATCGTCTAGGGAATTGAGTTGTTGATTCTGAACCTTTGATCAAAGAAACTGGCTACTTCAGATGGTGGGGGGGGGGGTCCAATTGAAAGCACATGGCATAGGAATGTCTCTGTCCTTGGCAAACAGAGAGGAGATACAGGATGTTTCTCTCATGAAGCTAAAAACAAGAATGAACTGAGCGTGCTCACTGAAATTCCTCCCAGATGGATGACATCACAAGCTACCTCACAAATACCTCCCTCTGAGAACAACCAATCGGCTCGCTATATACTGTAACTGTAAATTACTTCATTTCCTGTGTTAAACTTATTTAAGTTTATGCGCGCTGAATAAAGACAGAGTTTTCTTCGGGGGCACATGATGTAGACGTGTGGTCTTTGAAAGGCTCTCCAGGCCTGTACACATATTATCTTAATTTGGAAACGCACAGTATATCGAAATAGCGAATTTTGCGCTAACAAATTTGGAGGCACTGCTGAGATAATGAAGATACAGAGATATGAAGATATTTCATCGTTATCCGGACACAAGGGGACTTCGAAGCAGAGACGGACAGATAATGAGCTCAAACAAGGTAATAAGTTATTCTTGTACCTGTCCCATCTCTCCCTCTCTGCTATGATCCGCCCCAGGCCGGGTGAGTTGAAATATGATAAGTCTGTATCTAAAGAACTATGAGATAGATATACTGTGTTGTTTTTATGTTGTCTGTGAAGAAAATGTTCTGAGTGAAAGAAGGTGTGAGCTATGGGGGTTTATATATATTCTCTGTAGAAGTGAATGGTGTGAACAGACTGTGCAGGTTAATAAGGAACAAAGAAAGTGTAGTATAACTTATTAAAAGAAAGCAAAAAGGAAAGTTGATATAAGCAAAGTTAGCTCAAGGGTTAAAAACAGTAGAGTGTCCATGCGGTCAGAGTTTTCCATTGTGCAACATGTGGCTGAAGAGGTCTCCCTTTGTTATGTGGGGGGAGGGGTGCACATGGAATGCTTGCATTTGCCATGTCTGCATACATCAACTCAAGGGAATTTGGGCTTGGAGTAGAGATGTGGGCTAGCCAGAGGTTCTGCTCCGATTATGGCAGGCCAAACGGACTGTTGAGGTTCCACAATGTGGTGCCAAAAGTGCAGATCTGTGCCATGAGGTGCAGGAGTAGAGAATCTCAATTAATTAAGGATTTTTCCAATTACGACAAGATGGGCAGGGGTGAAATTGTAAGTGCTTATTAAAAGATAAGCCAGACCTGTGTTGTGAGTTGTGGGAAAAATCGTAAGTATGACTCGCAAGCAAATTCAGTGAGATGATGTTTGTAAACATAAATGGACACACAAAAATGGGTGAAGGAAAAAGCAAGTCAATGAGTTAAGAGAAAGGGAGAAGGTTTAACAATGAACGATGATAATGGTTGCTATCTGGAGTGGTGAATATAAGTATGTGGGTGGAAATGGGCATAAGTTGTATTATGTTTGTCATTGGATAGCCTATTCTGAACAAAATATGTAAAAACCGCGGTACATAAGAGTTTTTCTTATATATATACTTTGTTCAATATGGGAAGTTCTATGTACAGTAAATACAATCCCAGTTTCTACTTCACATGAGATACTTATCAGTCTGTATATGAGTGAATTAAAACCCCAGTGAGTGTGAATTTCTGTGTATAAATGAAGGGCCCGTATGAGAGTTAGATTGTGTTATATGGTATATACTGTTCGGAGGCTAGAAATGAAATGAGGCAAGAAAGACCAAACGCTGAGCCAGACCACAGGGGGTGGAGCTAGGTGATGTAAGGAGATGGGAGGGAAGAACAATAGGAAGAGGTCTTGCTCCACCCTCCACACAGACCAGCCTAGGAGAGAAGTGTGTCTCCATTTAAGTGGATGTTGGTGTATATATATATATGTATATTGTGGTAATGTATAGAGGGAAGGTCACTCTTAGACTCCATGTTAAGTCTCTCACTTGAACAAATGTAGGTGACCAAAGGAGGGGCATCTAATTTATTTCTGAGGGTAGTTGTGTGAGATAATAGTCCAGGATTACCACAGTATATTTATATATATATAGGTTCTTTGAGTATGTGGAGAAATTAAAAATATTGAGTTGTGTTAATTTGAATATTATTCAATTAAGATACTAAAATGAGGTAATTGTGTACTTGAGACATCTGATAAGTACTTTAGTCAAATTAATAACAAAAGTTCTATTTTAGAGTGTATCTCATTTTCAATTAACAACAGTATTTTACATGAAAATAGTTACATTTGAAAAATAAGTAGATTTTTGATGCCAGTAATTGAGTATATCCCAAATGGTATCAGGGATACGAGTCCCTTAGTAAACCAGTAATTAACCATCATTGGTGCAGTTGTTATGGTCGTAGATTGTAATAACAATATTTCCTCTCCTGTTCGCTGTACGTTTTCCTGCAGGTACCAGAGATGGTGTGGGGCCCCTTAATATCATGCTTCCTCAAGGGGTCATAAAAATATAGAGCACAAACTAAACATCTTTCAGCTTCCAGACTATCTATGTATGAGACTGCCCTGCTAGCACCCTCACATATCGCAATCAAGAGGGGTAGAGTTCCAAATGCCGTTTCATGTCTTTTATTGAATTCAGAAGGTTGAGAGGAAGGGGCAGCAGGTGCAGACCATGACATTAAATAGCAAGCACATGATTGTATGATTGTTGGAAGATTAATGAAAAGAGAAACTAGGGGTCCTAACAATAATGTTGTAACTGCCATGATTAATGTAAATCTTGAGTTTTACCCATAGATGGTTCCAAATATTGTGGAAATGGACAAGCAAAACAGGCTATGCAGTGGTAACCGACAGAAAGAGGTAATTGTACAAAAACCACTCTGTTCCTCCTGAGAGACTCAGGTACTCAGGAAATAGAGGTGATGGCGCTCACTGAAATATGTAAGCTGGCTGCAGGTAAGACTGTTTGTGTCTGCACCGACTTAAGGTACACATTGGGAATCGTACACGATTTCACATCTTATGGGGCACAGTGGAAGTTTCATGGGGTCCTTGAGTAAGCCAATCCAGAATGCAGAAGCAGTGTCTTTGTTCTACAAGGTTTTAGCTCTTTCCGCACAGGTGACTTATCATCAGAGTCCAGGCTTATGCCAAAGAGACAACTACTGAGGCTGGAAGGAACCAGAGAGCAGGCACCGCAGCAGCCTGACTTCCCTTGAATGAGGTAACGGCCGGTAACCTGCTTGCACCTGAAACAGGTGTAGATATTTCTCTGTTGCTTGAATTACAGGAACAGGCCTCAAAAGAAGAAAAAGGAGGAGTGGAAAAGCGAGCAGAATGCTACTGGGGTCTGGCAGAAAGGTAAATGCCTGTGCCTCCCTTGCACGCTGTACTCCATGATGTCACACCTGATCCCTGAGCTAACCCATTCATCCAAGGAGGTAATGTGTGGTATGGTGTCTTCTGCTTGGCTTACCCCAGGGTTCAACACTGCTGCAATAGGGTTTGTACAGGGATGCATAATATGCGCCCGTTACAATCCAGGCCAATTGGTCAAGGTACCTTCTCGGTGCGAGCCAGACTATCTGTATCAGTGACTGCAGGATGATAGCATACAGCTACCACAGGTAGGTGTTTGGAGTTGTTGGTTTGCATAGACCTCTTTTCATGTTATTTGGAGGCGTGGCTTGAGAAATAATAATAAACAAATAAATAAAAATAATTTTTAACACGCCAAAAATATGACCTAAGAATATGTTTTATGAAAGTAATTTTTAATATTTGGATACAGCAGAAGTCATAGTAAATAATAAAGGTAAACATTTTATTAGTCATCTACTTGGTTAGAACCATGCCTGATATAAGACTAAGTTGAGTCCCTATGAAGGTTTTGTTTGGTAATGATGCTGTAATAGGCCTATTCTTATTACAGGCCAAAAAGGAGGGCCTCACCTCCCATGTGAGTGCCTTACATCAGGAGTTATATCATCTGTCACTCATAAATGTGTATTCTCCTTGTTTCCAGATCAAAATGCAAAGAATCCTTTCAAGTACTGTTAACCACTACGGTCTCAGTGAAACCTCAAGAGAAGCTAATTTGGGTTCATGTCAGACATTGAATAAAGATAATCAAGGAAGGAGACAAATGTGGCCCATATCCTTTGTTATATGTAGGACCCTTGCAGTCATTGGGCTGTCATTTCTCTTCTTCCTCATAAGGGTAACAAAAGACGTACATCCTATGAAGAGGGTTATACTGTTTCATATGTAATGTGTAGAAGCGTAACTTGAAGCTCCCGGGCCCCGATGAAAAACTTTGAACCGGACCCTGAACTATAATGCTTTACTCATAGTACTGGGTTCCCTATATGAAGAAGAGAGGCCTTATGGCCCCCTATGGCTCCTGGGCCCGGGTGCAACCACATCCTCTGTATACTCTATAGTTACGCCCCTGGTAATGTGTCAAAGATCGGAAAAATGTCAACAGATACAATAAGGTAGCAGTAAGTGTACCAATGTTTCAGCCATATTGTGTAATCAGACCAATGTTAACATGTAACAAACAATATCACCTGAAATCACACTTGGTAAGCCAGTCACATTCAACATGTTGTATCATCTAAACTATGAACAAGGTGGCTTATGCAGAAAACGTGAAATAAAGATCAATCTTTCAGGAGCCACCTACCTAGAATACCGTTGGGAAACTGTAACGTGTTGTGTGGTATTTTCCTTAGCCTGGATATCACCCAGCAGTAGGAAGGGATAATACTAGGAGACAGGGAAAGGGCAGCAGGCGTGTGGTGTCACCCTTGCGGGAGGCAGCCTCATGGCGAAGGTGATAGCTAGGGTCCCCTGTAGGTGGTAGGGAAAGGCCCGAGAACACAAATAGGAAGGAAAAACTATCCAGGAGAATGAAAATACGCACAACAAAGGAGGGAATTGTGAGCGGAATAAAAAGTTCCATGATATTATTGTCTGATGTATATATATATATATATATGCATGTTTTAGTATTTGACGTATTAAATGAATATAAAATATGGAACATTTGAAGGAAACATTTGGAAGCTGCTAATTGTTCATTAATAGAACTTGAAGATCAAACCATGATATGTCAAAATGCATATTCCAGCCCTAAATTGTATGTTTATTTTATGTTTCTTAATCACATTATGAAATAGTGATATGATGGCTACAAATAGCCAAAGGGTGGATTGTGGTACAAATATAATTGGCTATTTGTAGCCCTCCATTTTGTCCTTCATCCTCCATTTTGTATTTTCTTTTATTCTCCATTCTGCATTTTACATACGAATAGCTATGAACATTCATATGGACTTCAAACCTGTTTGGTGTAGGAAGCTTTGATGTAACTGTGAAATGTGTATGTGACTTGTTAGTTCTTTGTATAAGATAGAGGTCTAACATATGTATATTGGTCTTACTTATACAGAACAATGCCACCTGCTTTTACTACAATTCCATTTGTATAGGTTTGTTTGAGCTCTGTCCATATACATTGTATGGCCAGGAATCTGTTGAGTCTTGTTAATCCTGTGATACCATCAGCATTGTCTAGGGAATTGAGTTGTTGATTCTGAACCTTTGATCAAAGAAACTGGCTACTTCAGATGGTGGGGGGGGGGGGGGTCCAATTGAAAGCACATGGCATAGGAATGTCTCTGTCCTTGGCAAACAGAGAGGAGATACAGGATGTTTCTCTCATGAAGCTAAAAACAAGAATGAACTGAGCGTGCTCACTGAAATTCCTCCCAGATGGATGACATCACAAGCTACCTCACAAATACCTCCCTCTGAGAACAACCAATCAGCTCGCTATATACTGTAACTGTAAATTACTTCATTTCCTGTGTTAAACTTATTTAAGTTTATGCGCGCTGAATAAAGACAGAGTTTTCTTCGGGGGCACATGATGTAGACGTGTGGTCTTTGAAAGGCTCTCCAGGCCTGTACACATATTATCTTAATTTGGAAACGCACAGTATATCGAAATAGCGAATTTTGCGCTAACAAGTGCTACAACAGAGTTTGTAGCAACAGACAGAAGACAACTATACGTGCCCTAGCAGAGCCTGTAGAGCCCAAAAACTAAGAGAAAACAACTATACGTGATATAGGAGAGCCCGTCGAGGGCTATTACGGAGCCTGTAGACCCCAGTAAGAGGCAGAAGACAACTATACGTGACATAGAGCCCGTAGAGCCCTACCACAAAGCCCGTAGACCACAACAAGAGGCAGAAGATAACTATACGTGACATAGGAGAGCCCGTAGAGCGCTACTACAGGGCCTGTAGACCGCAACAAGAGACAGAAGACAACTATACATGACATAGCAGAGCCCGTAGACCACTACTACAGAGCTTGTAGACCCCAACAAGAGGCAGAAGACAACTATACGTGACATAGCAGAGCCAGTAGAGCGCTACTACAGAGCCTCTACACCCCAACAAGAGCCAGAAGACAAATATACGTGACATAGGATAGGCCGTAGACCCCAACAAGAGACAGAAGACAACTATACGTGACATACGAGAGCCGGTAGAGCGCTACTACAGAGCTTTTAGACCCGAACAAGAGATAGAAGACAACTATACGTGACATAGGAGAGCCCGTAGACCGCTACGACAGAGCCTGTAGTCCCCAACAAGAGGCAGAAGACAACTATACATGACAGAGCAGAGCCCGTAGACCGCTACTACAGAGTCTGTAGACCCCAACAAGAGGAAGAAAACAACAATATGTGACATAGCAGAACCAGTAGAGCGCTACGACAGAGCCTGTAGACCCCAACAAGAGGCAGAAGACAACTATATGTGACATAGGATAGCCTGAAGAGCGCTACTTCAGAGCCTGTAGACCCCAACAAGAGACAGAAGACTACTATACGAGACATAGCAGAGTCCATAAACCCCAAAAAGAGACAGAAGACAACTATACGTGACATAGAAGAGCCCGTAGAGCACTACTACAGAGCCTGTAGACTCCAAATAGAGACAGAAGACAACTATACGTGACATAGTGTAGTAGACATAATTAGTTAGCATAAAATGTCTATTGATTTGTATAAACCAAATGTATTACACTACTGTAGTGACTTTAGCTCTGTGGAGGTTAATGGCCACACAGTCTCACCATGGTAATTGCTGGACAATGGCATGGTGAAAGGTGTGTGTATTAGGCTAACATTATACCAAAGTTCCACAAGCAGCCTCTAAGAGTTAAAGTCACAATATTTTATGTATACCTGTATTCATCTTGGATGTTTCCCCAGCCCTGCCCCCACACAGAAACTTCTTAAATAACACTGAAACTTCTTAAACAATGACTGCCAGGTACACTGAAATTCCTTCAGCTTGACCACATGCTGAGAGGACAAAGTCCACACTACACTGGACTTGAGAGAAGGTGGGCAGGGAATTCTATATGACCCAGCGAATAAGAAAATGTATGTTACTGATGTAATCTGTTGCACGCCCATAAAGGGCAGGTATTATGTGTTTCAATAAAAATCTGAGGCTCTTGTAACTCGGAGAAGAGCTGGTTGAGATCCAAGGCTGATGACTTGTGTCCGATTGGTTTCTTTCATTATGTGTGCACAGTATACAATTAGGAAGCTACAGAATACCCTGAAACCTGCTGGAGGAAAATATTATCCAGATCAATTGGCGTCCGTGGGTGGGCCGAGTAGATTTTTTTTTTATTTCTTCATTCTGGAACGATACAGAGATCGGCAGATAACACGCAGAACTCAGGGGCCCGAAAATCTACAGAACACGGTAAGATTGCTTTATGTTAATCTACCGATGTGAGCTGACTTCTAACTGTTAATCTGCCCATATCTAATCGAGAGTGATAAATCACTGAAATGCAGGTAATATAGTTCTGTCTACTCGAAAATACCACCGTGTAACCTGTCTAGGTTTATTCTGTATGCTGTGTATGTTGTGTCTGAGACGGTTAAAGATTGTGTATACAAGACCAAGAGACAGATTCTGTGAGGGTTAATGTGTAAGAAGGGCGGACTTGGCTGCATAAGCCTGAGGTAGCGCGCCCGGGGCGTATTCTTCTATGTAATAGTGCACGGTTCGCGCTACTATACTTGGAGAGCGAGGCCACGTAAATTTAAAGTAGGCGTATGTACCTGTATGATCGAGCGTGTTATGTTCTCATATGTAGAAAGGGATACGCAGAGAATTATAGCCGCCGTGTTGTGGGTCGGCTGAAGGCTCCAGACACTCCTGGTCTCTGTCACTGAATATAATCGTCAGTCTTTGTGTATAGTCAAAGGTCTTGTTTAAAGAATGTGCAGGGTTTGTTACTGGGAGTTTTACTGATAAGACAGTTGGCTGATGTTAAGCCACTGAGAGCATTTCCCAGTTAACCCATCTGTTCCTTTTGTTTTGTGTTTATAGTGTTAATATGCATTGTGATTTGAAAAAGGCAGGCAGAAAATTCTAGGGCTAGATTGGAGTTCTGTAGAAGGAAATTAGGATAATCAGGGAGAGAGATGATTCTAACGCTGCATATAATCAGTCATTGAAGAATGCGTTTGTAAGTGGAGTAAAGAAGGAAACGAGGTTATATAATGAGGTACATGGTTACCCTTAGGACGGGATCAGTGCAGGATGTTTTGGAATATGCAAAACATGTAGAAACGTTTTACAAGGATAAGGATCAGAAAAGTTGTTGAAAGAAATGTTGTAAGACAGACTGCAGAAAGTTTCCAGATAAGCAGAAGGCCCAGCAGACAGAAAAGGTGCTTTAGATTGCTAGGAGGTGGTATAATGTAGGAAAGGGATTCAAGAGGAGAGAGTGTAGTGGGGGATGTGTATTGCCTGTATCATGAACAATGTAATGCCTTTGTGTTGACTGTAGCCCATCCCTATAATGGCGGCCGTACTTGCAATGGTTTTAAAACCCCCCACATAGTGTGACTCTGCAGCAAGTGTGGTGAGCCCTGCACCTATCCTGAAATTACTTCCCCCCATGTGCTCACTTTCAGGGTGTGTGATGTTACTTCCAGCCATTCTAATCCGGGACGGGACTAAACCCTGCCCCTTCCTCCTCCAGCAGCCATCTTGCCTCACCTGGGAGATATGTAGCCCCGCCCCTTTCTGCCTCTGGTGGCCATCTTGCTGCACTCGGGAGGCCTACATTCCCCAATGCCACTGTATCCAGTGCTAACATCATGATTGTCTGAAGTAAGGTCTTATTTGACCAGACTTTGTTACACTCCAAAATGTGGCCACCTTGGATGTGTGATAAGTTCAGGGAAACAAACCTTTGTTCTTTGTGAAGATGCAGCTTAGGGCATAGTAGATGACTAAGCTGGTTTATAGTGTATGGAAGATTGGAGTTGATGCATGGGGGACAGAGGCCGGGGACCCATGAGCAGGGGACGCCCTCTCATGGTGTGTTCCCAGGGGCTCTGTTTTCCATTGCCTGCTTCTCCAATGGATTTTCAGACAGATGATGTTAAGGAAGGCTCCTACAGATGGAATAATTTCCCTATAGTCACTCAGAAAACTTTTTCACGCAATTTGATGAAGTAATTTTGGTTTTTATGTGAGAAAGAGGGACTGAATTGCTCAAAGTAGGATGTCAATTCATCCGTATTCTTTAGTTTTTTCCTTATGTCTTTGTATATTCTAGTGTCAGTCTACACTGAAGCTATAATTATATTCCGACAGGAGAGTGAAAGTTAAACGGTGAAATTCCCTGAATGCTATTTCACTGGGTGACTGTAAATTTTGCTTGTGTTGCGCCCCCTTGTGTTAAAAATGCTAACTGCGACCTGAAAAAAAAGATCTAAAGGATATTATCGCTCAGATTTTCCTGCATACAATGTCACCTTGACCTACAAAGTGCTTGTTTTTGTGCCTTTTGGTTTCCTTTTTCAACGTTGTACTAGTTTGAACGTGACTACTCTTTTTTCCATTGAGTATTCTGGTTCAAAAGGGGGGAGGCATAGGTGATCTAGGTCATACATGATCTAGGTGTTGTAGATCAGCTATTGGGTTTTTTTTTTTTTTTTTTTAAATAAATAAAAAGGAAATAAATGATTTTGTGCTATAAGATTCTGATCCATGTGAAATAGAACATCAACATGATTATTTAGTACTGATACAGTAATAAACTATAGGTATGCAAACAGTTACTGGAACCTCTGTTGACAATGCATATGTTGAGCTTTTTGCAGATGGTTCCAGGGTGAGGATTGATGACTACACATCGGATATGCAGTGGTCACACAAGAAGATGTCCTAGAAGCAGAAGCTCTGCCTCCGCATGTCTCAGCACAAGAAGCGGAACTGAAGGCCCTCACTGAGGCGTGTAGAGTGGCAAGAGGTAAGACGGCGACCATTTACACTGACTCCTGGTATGCATTTGGCATAGCTCATGATTACGGCCCAATATGGAAGGCCAGACAGTTTTTTACCTTAGCAGTACAACCAATTGAAAATGGTGCAGCGGTGCAGAGTCTCATGGAGGCCCTACTTCTACCTGACAAAGTTGAGAGTTTGCACCGATTCCTACACTGGAGAAGCGAGAGACGACACCCTCGCCGACAGCACAGCAAAGGCAGCGGCACTCAAGCCGTGGAAGAAAGAAGAAAGATACTGACAGCATGAGTCAGAGGCAAAAACTTTGGACATTGACAAAATTTGGACTTTGATATGCTAAAGACTTTACAGTTACAAGCCAGCAAGGAAGGAAAGGATAAATAGACTAAAATGGGAGCAGCAGAAACAGGATCGTGTATGGTGAACAGTCAACAGCACTTGCCTACCACAGTTCCTGTATCCCATGATGGCCCAGCTGATGCACGGAAAGACCCACCTAGTAAAGCAGCAATGACGACGACGCTTGAAAGAGGATGGGCGACTTCTGGGTTCTCTGTAGCTGCTGCATCATTTGTCCAGTTTAGCATGATCTATGCCATAGGTGAGACAGGGCAGAAGTAAATTTGCCACATCACACTTGCCGGGACCACTCTACCCATTTCAGGGATTGCAAATTGACTACATTCAGCTCCCACTTGTTGGGAAGTATGAATATGTGCTTGTTGTTGATGATGTCTTTGCAGGTTGGAGGCCGACCCTGTTACCAAGGCAAACAAGTAGGTAGCCACAAAGAAGCTTATTAACAAGGTAAACTGTGAATTTGGGGTACCAGAAGTGATTCAGAGTCAGACAGAAGTACAAACTTTGCAGGTGAATGTAACATGTCATGTCTGCTCTGGGGGTATCCCAGGCCTTTTACACACTTTTCCACCCTTGGAGTAGTGGAAAGGTGGAGAGACTTAGTGGCACGCTAAAAAGCAAGATACTTAAAATGACGCCGAAAATGGGGCTACTTTGAAAAGACTGTCATCCAATAGCCCTATTTAGTGTTAGATATCAACCCAGGGGGGGGGGGGGATCATGCATTATTTCCCTACGAGATTGTTTGGGCTATCCCCAAGGCTAGGTTGCTACTATCCCCAGTAGTTACAATTACAATCTGATGTGTTGACTAAGTATGTGATTTCCGTTGTTAAAGAACTAACCACAGCTTATGCACAGGTGTTCTCTTCCAGACTCAGAGGCAGACACTGGGACACATATCTTGCAGCCTGGGGATTGGGTGTGTGTTAAGAAGTTCCTCAGGAAGCACCTTTTTGGGCCCCGATTTGATGGTCCATACCAGGCGCTTCTGACTACTGCCACAGCTGTGAAACTAGCCGAAAAACTTACATGGATCCACGCTTCATACTGTAAGAAAGCCTCAGATCCGGGAGACCAGTCTTAGTTATGCTGTGGACATTACTCTGGTTAGGGCTAGTGAGAGAGGAGGGTGGCAACTGGAATCCTTAGTCGGAAGAATATGTGGGTATGGTTACCTTCTAGTACAACTCGTCCAACACTCAAGTAGCCGCATATTCATTCGACTATTGTACTGTGGTCCCGTGTCTAGGCGCAAGATCCCACCGCAGGCCAGATTTAGCCCAGTCCAGCTGGTTATATGACTTATATACCCGGGGAATACAATATGTTCGCGCCACTGATAATGTCTGGGGAGAAGACTGCCGTTATTGGGGATCAGTGGGATGGAGCACAGGTACAGACTGGTCCTATAAACCGCGAAGTGCCTTAAATAAGAAAGATAAGAGCAGGAAATCCCTAATTAGTCGTATAACCCTCCTTGAGAATAATAAGGACAGCAGGTATTGGAAGGCTGAACTTAGTATGTTGCTTGGTTTTAATATGGTTTTTATACTAACCATGGAAAATCCAAGCCCGGGGGACGAGGGGACTTACTGTTTGGAGACATATCGGTACGGGAGGACGGATCCCTTAGGGAAGTTTAAAATAAGGGATATGGTAGATGCTCCCGAATGGGAGCCTTCACTTAGTCCCGTGCCCATAATTAACCCCCTCCGCCGTAAGATAAAGACCTTGACGAACATGATCATCATAGCCGACCCTACCTTTAAGGACCCCTTGACAGTAGAGACTGGCAACTCTGACCAGAATCTCTGGTTGGAGTTGATGAGGTACAATGCTAACAAGGACAGCAAGTCTAACTGTTGCGTGTGCGGTAGTGCCCGACCATACTCGGGGATGGTCCCCCTAAATCTCCCTGTAGATGCTGAAGAGTGTTTCCTTAGTTTCTTCATTAGCACTTCCACCAATTACACTGTTTGTGAGAAGCGGAAGAAGGAATACTCTATAACTACTTAAGTGTTTTGCACCGGAGAGAGTATTACTGACTACCCTGGAAGATACACCTGCCAGGCAAATGGGCAGGGTGGAAGGAGATTTTTGGGGAACTCACTAACGGGTATTGCTCCTCCTATGGTACGATAGGAGGGGAATGGATGCAGAATCAGGTCCAGTCCTTAGGAGACGTTTACTGGCTTTGTGGAGACATGAGGTGGAGGACCCGCCTGGAAGGTAATTGGACAGGGAAGTGTGCCTTAGTAAAGCCCTTATGCTCCTCCACATCCTGTCAGACAGCATTGAGGATAATGAGGTTACCCCCAATAGTTTATCTCAATCCAACTCTGTGTTTTGTGGTTTTCTTATCATGTTGGTCTATCCTTGTTTTCTGCATAGGTACAGCGGTTCCTTCCAGTCTTGTCACTAGGTAGTGTAGGGTCAGTTTTCGGCCTGGACCTGTCCACCTTCAGGACTATCTCCAGGAGGGACATTGGTGTGGATGAAGATCAGGGAGTCCCACGCCGTGCATACCTGTGCACACTACTAGTATTGTAACATTACACTAGAGTGAGACGAGAGGCTCCTGGTGGTAGTTTTGTTCTACACGTGTACATTGACGTCATAGGACAGCCAAGGGGGGTACCTGACGAGTTCTGAAAATTAGAGACCAAGTTAAAGCTAGATTCGAGTCCATTTTTCTGATCATTATGGTAAATAAAATGTTGACTGTGTCAGGGTAAAATTCTAAGTACAGCACCAATCAGGCCCACCCCACTTGCCCCGCTGCCGGCGGTAAGAAGAGACACCACACGGAGGTCTGGTACAGTTTCTCACACGGGACATGGCTCTGCTTTATTACAGATTACATGAGATCTTATACCCTTTGTCTCATCACCAGGAATTGGGTGATGGGCTCATAACCATATATGGGAAGTCCGGATTTCCGTCCTGAGACAGTGAAAACAGTCGTTATCTTGCTACGGCGCCTCTGGCTTATGTACAGAAAATCACGTATTCAATTAACTCCAGTGCAAAGAATCACCCACTCAATTCTAAGAAAACGGCCAACCATGCATTCTCCATATATGGGAAGTCCGGATTTCCGGCCTGAGACAGTGAAAGTTATGTACATGGTTGAACATCTTGATATGGGCTTCTGGGAAAACAGCCAAGTACACGTCCTTGTCCGATTCTTCTTGTGTTCAAGATACATTTTGTCTTCGCCTGGCAAGGCCTTTGGCATATCTGGTATAAGGCGACGTATTAAGTTTTTTTCTCATTTGGAATTGAATAGAACTTGCATATAGGTATAAAGCATAAAAAACATATGGCAATATATACATATACCCTCACAAACCCGCCTAAAAAACTTAATATGGAGATCAAGTACCAGACCTTGCACTCTTCCTCGGTCGTCTCTCCCTTGCGTCAGGGTTTCTCCACTGCCCGTAAGTCCCTACTCCTAAAAGGGAGGGATCCCTACCTCACCTCAGAAGGAGGCCATGGATTCCCTGGGCTTATTTCCGGGCATCCATACCCTCTATCTGTACGAGTTAACACCCCGCAGGGTGTGCCCTCGCCGGAACCTAAGGTCTTCTGCACTTTCCCTAGGCATATGGGAATTCCACTGACAGTCCATCTTATGACAACCGGGGCGGCGCAGTAATAGTACATTTCTCCATGTTTTTGGTAACGTACGTGGTTGGCATTATCGGAACTGGCTCTTCATTTTTTTCAAACAAGGGAAATTTTGGTCACATTATCCAGTCCCTTACTCATACTCTTTTTGATCAAAGGGATAATACACATACAGGAAATTACATACCCCACCTCTTTCTGCTAAATCATATCCAGGGCCACTCTATTTTGGAACGCGATGGATGCAGTGGGCCCTTACTGGTCAGCTTACCCTTGTAAAGCATCTCTGGTGTAGTTTACAAACCTCTGCTGATTGTAATAGATATAATTCATCCAATCTACATTATTATTAACAGTGACAATAGCAAATAAGGACTCAAAACCTGCTTTAACCTGATCTCTAGAATTAAATTCATCTGGCACCCCCCTTGGCACTCCTATTGCATCTATGTGTACATGTGGATTAAAGTTACCACCTGGAGTGTCAACTTCTCTCTTAGCACGATGCGGTGTTGGATTCTCACCCTCAGTGTACTCTTCATATTGCACATTTGATTGTATTAATCCTGAAACAGGGGGCTAGTGTACAGTAGTCAAAGGTGTGTGTTAGAGGAACCGTACCACATTATAGCATTTAAAGGATATGCAGGATCATTAGTTTTTTCAGTGCGACGTGTGGATCCAAGTGGGCTTTCCTTCGAGCTTGACTGCAGTTGGGGTGGTGAACAACATCTGGTAGGGACATTCAAACCGGGTTTTTCTCTCAAACTTTTTCACATAGACCCTGTCACCTGGTTTTAGATTGTGACACTCATCTGTAGGACCTGGGAGAAAAGCAGAGACTACAGAATGCATTATTGACAATTCCTTGGAGAGGCCTATGACAAAATAAACAAGAGAATAATTTCCCAAACTCTGCTACTGTGGCATGTATCCTCCGGAGAAAAAGAAAAACTAATGGGAGACACTCAATTCAAGATTTACCCATTTTCTTCATTGCCTTTTGTATTTACTTTCCCACTACTCCGCGGACGGTAGGGTGTGTGAAAAGCCTGGCATATACCCAAAACAGACATGATGTGTTGCATTATTTCACCTGTGAAGTGTGTACCTTTGTTTGACTCAATCACTTCCGGTACCTCGTATCTGCGGATTACCTCATTCATGAACTTCTGTGCGGTTACCTGCTTATTTACTTTGGTAACAGGGTAGGTCTTTCCAACCTGAAAAGAAATCAACAACAACAAGCACATATTCATGCTTCCCAACAAGTAGGAGCTGAGTGTAGCCAATTTGCAATCCCTGAAATGAGTAGAGTGGTCTAGGCAAGTGTGATGTGGCAAATTTACTTCTGCCCTGTTGCTTTACAGCAAAGATCATGCAAAATTGGACAAATGATGCAGCAACTACAGAAAACCCAGGAGCCACCCGTCCCTGTTCAAGCACCGACATCATTACTGCTTTGAGAGGTGCGTCTTTCCGTGCGTCAGCTGGGCCATCATGGGGCACAGGGACTGTGGTAGGCAAGTGCTGTTGACTGTTCACCATATGCTGTCCCTTTTTAGTCCATTTTTCCTTTTCTTCCTTGCTGGCTTGTAACTGTAAAGTCTTTAGCATATCAAAGTTCAAAGTTTAGTCAAAGTCCAAGTTTTTATCAAAGTCCAAGTTTTTATCAAAGTCCAAGTTTTTATCAAATTCTTCTTTTCTTCTTTTCTTCCACGGCTTGAGGGCCGCTGCCTTTGCTGTGTGGCCTGTGATGGCATTGCCTCTCGCTTCTCCGGTGTAGGAATTGGTGTGAGCTTTCCACCTTGTTAGGTAGAAGTAGAGCCTCCATGAGGCTCTGCACCGCTGCATCATTCTCAATTGGCTGTCCTGCTGAGGTAAAAAACTGTCTGGCCTTCCATGTTGGGCCGTAATCATGAGCTATGCCAAATGCATACCGGGAATCAGTGTAAATGTTTGCCGTCTTACCTTCCTCCACTCTACACGCCTCAGCGAGGGCTTTTAATTCCGCTTCTTGTACTGCGACATGCGGAGGCAGAGATTCTGCTTTTAGGACATCTTGTTGTGTAACCACTGTATATCCAGTGTGGAGTTGTCAATCACCCTGGTATCATCTATAAAAAAACAACTCAAAATATGCATTGTTAACAAGGGCTTTCAGTAACTTTTTTAAAACTTAAATTTTCTTGTTGCATCAATGCTAGACAATCAGGCTGGTATTCTATTTCAAAAAGATTAGAACCTTGTTGCAAAAAATTAAAAAATTTAAAAATGGCTTGCAAAAAATTTAAAAATGGCTGACTTGCAATACCTAGATCACCTATGCCTTCTCCTCCCCCCTTTAAACCAGGGTACTCAATTGGAAGAATAGTACCCGGTTTCAAGGTAGTACAACATTGTAAAAAGGTTTGATGGATGCAGATAAGGCCTGTAAAATGTTAGCACCAATAGCAGAGACATGAGTTACATCAGGGAAGAATAACCTACAAACATCTACTAATATTTGAAATGTGAGATCCCTTTAAGTGAATTCATTATTAGTCTGTTCCTGCCTGCAATGTCTTATCAAATTTGAGACAGGAGAAAAAAACAAAACAAAAACTTTTACTAGCTGCTCAAGCTCCTCACCTCCTCCCTTGTACAAGAGGGATGAAACATTACGTACTATTACATCATCTAGCTCCACCCCTTCGATATTGGCTCCGTGCGTCTTTCTTCTCAGCTCATTTCAGCTTAACAGTCTACACGTCCACATCTCAACCAAGCAAAGTCCCATGCATGGGGAGGACTTTTATCCCCAGTCATTACCCGCATCACACATTCCACACAGCCCGAACATGGGTCACTAACTCTCATCCATCCATGCTCTCAAGTCTGCTCCGTCACCCCCTATTGAAGGTGTACCAGTCCATGCAGATGCACAGACAAAAAAAGTTTGACAAACATACATACATCAGTTGAAAAACATTGAGGTGAGTGCTATCTTTGACAAATTATGTGAAAAAAAATTTGCTGAGTGACTGAGACATTCTATCTTTCTTATTTACTGAAGCTATTATATGTTATATTAAACGCTGAAGTGTTTTAGAATCTGTGGGTATTTTTCTGCCCCCCTTGTCTCTCTTTCTCTGTATTTGACCCTGAGCTGAGAGTCAAGTCTGAAAGCCCCCACCTTTGTAAAACAAACTGTTATCTCTCTACGAATATGAAACACAGACTGAATTGTTTTAGCTTAACTATTCCCTGCATTTGAACTCATAATTAACACATATGCTGGGACCTTGCAACATTCATTTTCAACCCCTGTATAAGTAAGAATATACCTTAGAAATTGCTATATTTCCTGCCTACTAAGACAGTATAATTAATTAAATTCATTTCAAGCCTTCATTCCTTTACAGCAAGCAGAGATATTATCCAGGGTTATTATTGCATTTTCTCTCGCTTTGTTATCTTCTTGACCTTGGAAAGCTTACACAGACTCTACAGCTACATGTCAACAAAACTCTTCTCCCCTAAAAGCAAGCTCAGTTAACTATTTGCACATACAGTATATACACACATATATATCCACCTGGTATGGATTATACATATTATACACCTTTTACTCTCTCTTTGCCAACAAATCACATGTTTTATAACCTTCTGCTCGCCTTTGCTTGTTACTTCAGCACTTTCTAGCAACCCTTGGTCTTCCAAGGCACCTCTTGGTCCTAAAGACCTCCTCCCAGACACCATTTTTGTAATCTACCGTGCGGGTCGATGTCACACATTTTCATAAGTTTTCTTACATTCTACAAATTCATCCACACAGCGGCAGCCCATATGGGGCTCTGTCTTCTTTAATAAGGTCTTACGCATATTAGAACATCAACAACAATAATAATAATAACACGCTCCATAGAATGCATCCCTCTTAATTCCAAATTGTCAGCCCCTTATATACCGGCAAAACAACCGAGGGTCCCTTCTCCTATGGAACCAGCCTCACAGAATGCATCTCTCTGAAATCAAATCGTTAGCCCCATATATAAGGCAAAACAACCGAGAGTCCCTTCTCCTATGAAGCCTGTCTCACAAAATGCATCCCTCTTAATTTTCAAATTGTTAGCCCCTTATATACTGGAAAAACAACCGAGGGTCCCTTCCCTTGTGAGACTAAATGAAAAGAAAGAGAAAGAAAAAAAAAAAACTTCTGCAGATACAACAAACAACCTTCACTATTGCTAAAACGCTACGGACTTCAAAGTACAAATAAACTACAGACTAGTTTCTGGGTGACCTATTGGTGCGCATATCACGGTCAGTGGTCCATGACGGCAAACCCGGAGCCCACACGAGTTACCGTGTAGAACTCTTAACCCAACCCGTCCGGTCACAAACCACAGATAGTCAGTCCTGCTGCAAGACTCTCAGCGTAAAACACAACATAAATATATGCTGGTCTTACCTGGAGTTCTTGTGAGTTGATCAGGCTCGGTTTGCAGCAGGACGGCTTCTCCGCGGCGTGGATCCGGGAGGAATGCGTTGTAGGCTCTGGCTTTGTCACCCCACGTTGGGCGCCATTTGTCAGGGTAAAATTCTAAGTACAGCACCAATCAGGCCCACCCCACTTGCCCCGCTGCCGGCGGTAAGAAGAGACACCACACGGAGGTCTGGTATAGTTTCTCAAACGGGACATGGCTCTGCTTTATTACAGATTACATGAGATCTTATACCCTTTGTCTCATCACCAGGAATTGGGTGATGGGCTCATAACCATATATGGGAAGTCCGGATTTCCGTCCTGAGACAGTAAAAACAGTCGTTATCTTGCTACGGCGCCTCTGGCTTATGTACAGAAAATCACGTATTCAATTAACTCCAGTGCAAAGAATCACCCACTCAATTCTAAGAAAACGGCCAAGCATGCATTCTCCATATATGGGAAGTCCGGATTTCCGGCCTGAGACAGTGAAAGTTATGTACATGGTTGAACATCTTGATATGGGCTTCTGGGAAAACAGCCAAGTACACGTCCTTGTCCGATTCTTCTTGTGTTCAAGATACATTTTGTCTTCACCTGGCAAGGCCTTTGGCATATCTGGTATAAGGCAACGTATTAAGTTTTTTTCTCATTTGGAATTGAATAGAACTTGCATATAGGTATAAAGCATAAAAAACATATGGCAATATATACATATACCCTCACAACTGGATTATGTTTATTATAATTAGCAGTGGTTTATAAATTATACTAGAGATGTCTTATAGGGACTAGTCGACTAATAGGACCTACCTTGACTATGACTTTTCAAAATAGAATGGCCTTAGATATGATTTTAGCTAAAAAGGGGAGTGTCTGTAAGATGATAGGGGAGACTTGTTGTACCTACATACCAGACAACACGTGACCTGCGGGTAAAGACGCAGTTGCCATTAAGAAGCTGACCGCACTAACTAAAAAGAGCTAACCTTTGGGACAAGTACTTTCCATGAATGAGCGGTGGAAAAGGATCCTGGCTCAGATGGGCGTCGCTGTTGTATGTGCACTGATTATCTTTTCCGTTCTAGTCTGCGGTGTTATCCCCTGTGTCAGAGAGACCTGTGAAACTGATGCTGGAAAAAGCCGCTCTCACAATGAGTTTGTTGGATGCACCCCAGAAGGAGTGCACAAGTCCTACACCCCCTTGAAGACCCTAAATCGAACCTTCAACGCACTCCAGTTATAGGCTCATGCTCAGAGAACTGGGAAAATTTGACGGTGAGTTAAAGAATAGACATTTTAAGGGGGGATTGTAGTAGACATGATAATTAGTTAGCATAAAATGTCTATTGGTTTCTATAAACCAAATGTATTACACTACTGAAGTGACTTTAACTCTGTGAAGGTTAATGGCCACACAATCTCACCATGGTAATTGCTGGACAATGGCATGGTGAAAGATGTATGGTATAATGTTAGCCTAATACAAAGTTCCACAAGCAGCCTCTAAGAGTTAAAGTCACAATATTTTATGTATACCTGTATTCATCTTGGATGTTTCCCCAGCCCTGCCCCCACACAGAAACTTCCTAAACAACACTGAAACTTCTTAAACAATAACTGCCGCGTACACTGAAATTCCTTCAGCTTGACCGCATGATGAGAGCATAAAGTCCACACTACACTGGACTTGAGAGCAGGTGGGCAGGGAATTCTATATGACCCAGCGAATAAGAAAATGTATATGTTACTGATGTAATCTGTTGCACGCCCATAAAGGGCAGGTATTATGTGTTTCAATTAAAACCTGAGGCTCTTGTAACTCAGAGAAGAGCTGGTTGAGATCCAAGGCTGATGACTTGTATCCGATTGGTTTCTTTCATTATGTGTGCACAGTATACAATTAGGAAGCTACAGAATACCCTGAAACCTGCTGGAGGAAAATATTATCCAGATCAATAGGAGAGCCCATAATCCCCAACAAGAGACAGAAGACAACTATACGTGACATAGGAGAGCACGTAGAGCGCTACTACAGAGCCTGTAGACCCCAACAAGAGGCAGACGACAACTATACGTGACATAGGAGACCCCGTAGAGCGCTACTACAGAGCCTGTAGACCCCAACAAGAGGCAGAAGACAACTATACATGACATAGGAGAGCACGTAGAGCGCTACTACAGAGCCTGTAGACCCTCAACAAGAGACAGAAGACAACTATGCGAGACATAGGAGAGCCCGTAGACCACTACTACAGAGCCTGTAGGCCCCAACAAGAGGCAGAAGACAACTATAACATGACATAGGAGAGCACGTAGAGCGCTACTACAGAGCCTGTAGACCCCCAACAAGAGACAGAAGACAACTATACGTGACATAGGAGAGCCCGTAGACCTCTACTACAAAGACTGTAGACCGCAACAAGAAGCAGAAGACGACTATACGTAACATAGGAGAGCCCATAGAGCTTTACTACAGAGCCTGTAGACCCCAACAAGAGACAGAAGACAACTATACGTGACATAGGAGAGCGTGTAGAACTCTACTACAAAGACTGTAGACACCAACAGACAGTAGACAACTAAACGTGACATAGCAGAGCGCTACCACAGCGCCTGTAGACCCCAACAAGAGACAGAAGGCAACTATCCGTGACATAGGAGAGCCTGGAGAGCTCTACTACAGAGCCAGTTAACCCCAACAAGAGACAGAAAACAACTATACGTGACATAGGATGGCTCGTAGAGCGCTACTATAGAGCCTGTAGACCCCAACAAGAGGCAGAAGACAACTATACATGACGTAGGAGAGCCCGTAAACTGCTACTACAGAGCCTGTAGACCCCAAAAAGAGCCAGAAGACAACTATATGTGACATAGGAGAGGCCGTAAACTGCTACTACAGGGCCTGTAGACCCCAACAAGAGCCAGAAGACAACTATACGTGACATAGAAGAGGCCGTAAACTGCTACTACAGGGCCTGTAGACCCCAACAAAAGACAGAAGACAACTATACGTGACATAGGAGAGCCCATAGAGCGCTACTACAGAGCCTGTAAACCCCAACAAGAGCCAGAAGACAACTATACGTGACATAAGAGAGCCCATAAAGCACTACTACAGAGCCTGTAAACCCCAACAAGAGGCAGAAGACAACTATACATGACACAGGAGAGGCCGTAAACTGCTACTACAGAGCCTGTAGACACCAACGAGACAGAAGACAACTATACGTGACATAGGAGAGCCCGTAGACCGCTACTACAGAGCCTGTAGACCCCCACAAGAGGCAGAAGACAACTATACGTGACATAGGAGAGCCCGTAGAGCACTACTACAGAGCCTGTAGACCCCAACAAGAGCCAGAAGACAACTATACATGACAAAGGAGAGCCCGTAGAGCCCTACTACAGAGCCTGTAGACCCCAACAAGAGGCAGAAGACAACTATACGTGACACAGGAGAGGCCGTAGACCGCTACTACAGAGCCTGTAGACCCCAACAAGACAGAAGACAACTATACGTGACATAGGAGAGCCCGTAGAGCCCTACTACAGAGCCTGTAGACCCCAACAAGAGGCAGAAGACAACTATACGTGACACAGGAGAGGCCGTAGACCGCTACTACAGAGCCCGTAGATCCCAACAAGACACAGAAAACAACTATACGTGACACAGGAGAGCCCCTAGACCGCTACTACAGAGCCTGTAGACCCCAACAAGAGGCAGAAGACAACTATACATGACATACGAGAGCCCGTAGAGCGCTACTACAGAGCCTGTAGACCCCAACAAGAGGCAGAAAACAACTATACGTGACATAGGAGAGCCTGTAGAGCGATACTACAGAGCCTGTAGACCCCAACAAGAGGCAGAAGACAACTATACATGACATAGGAGAGGCCATAGAGCGCTACTACAGAGCCTGTAGACCCCAACAAGAGGCAGAAGACAACTATACGCGACATGGGAGAGCCCGTAGACCGCTACTACAGAGCCTGTAGACCCCAACAAGAGGCAGAAAACAACTATACGTGACATAGGAGAGCCCCTAGACCGCTACTACAGAGCCTGTAGACCCCAACAAGAGGCAGAAAACAACTATGTGTGACACAGGAGAGCCCCTAGACCGCTACTACAGAGCCTGTAGACCCCAACAAGAGGCAGAAGACAACTATACGTGACATAGGAGAGCCTGTAGAGCGATACTACAGAGCCTGTAGACCCCAAAAAGAGGCAGAAGACAACTATACGTGACATGGGAGAGCCCGTAGACCGCTACTACAGAGCCTGTAGACCCCAACAAGAGACAGAAGACAACTATACATGACATATGAGGGACCGTAGAGCGGTACTACAAAGCCTGTAGACCCCAACAAGAGGCAGAAGACAACTATACATGACATAGGAGAGGCCGTAGGGCGCTACTACAGAGCCTGTAGACCCCAACAAGAGGCAGAAGACAAGTATACGTGACATGGGAGAGCCCGTAGACCGCTACTACAAAGCCTGTAGACCCCAACAAGAGGCAGAAAACAACTATACGTGACATAGGAGAGCCCCTAGACCGCTACTACAGAGCCTGTAGACCCCAACAAGAGGCAGAAAACAACTATACGTGACACAGGAGAGCCCCTAGACCGCTACTATAGAGCCTGTAGACCCCAACAAGAGGCAGAAGACAACTATACGTGACATAGGAGAGCCTGTAGACCGCTACTACAGAGCCTGTAGACCCCAACAAGAGGCAGAAGACAACTATACGTGACATAGGAGAGCCTGTAGAGCGCTACTACAGAGCCTGTAGACCCCAACAAGAGGCAGAAGACAACTATACGTGACACAGGAGAGGCCGTAGGGCGCTACTACAGAGCCTGTAGACCCCAACAAGAGGCAGAAGACAAGTATACGTGACATAGGAGAGCCCGTAGACCGCTACTACAGAGCCTGTAGACCCCAACAAGAGGCAGAAGACAAGTATACGTGACATGGGAGAGCCCGTAGACCGCTACTACAGAGCCTGTAGACCCCAACAAGAGGCAGAAAACAACTATACGTGACATAGGAGAGCCCCTAGACCGCTACTACAGAGCCTGTAGACCCCAACAAGAGGCAGAAAACAACTATACGTGACACAGGAGAGCCCCTAGACCGCTACTATAGAGCCTGTAGACCCCAACAAGAGGCAGAAGACAACTATACGTGACATAGGAGAGCCTGTAGAGCGATACTACAGAGCCTGTAGACCCCAACAAGAGGCAGAAGACAACTATACATGACATAGGAGAGGCCGTAGAGCGGTACTACAAAGCCTGTAGACCCCAACAAGAGACAGAAGACAACTATACATGATATAGGAGAGGCCGTAGGGCGCTACTACAGAGCCTGTAGACCCCAACAAGAGGCAGAAGACAAGTATACGTGACATAGGAGAGCACGTAGACCGCTACTACAGAGCCTGTAGACCCCAACAAGAGGCAGAAGACGACTATACGTGACATAGGAGAGCCTGTAGAGCGCTACTACAGAGCCTGTAGACCCCAACAAGAGGCAGAAGACAACTATACATGACATAGGAGAGCCTGTAGAGCGCTACTACAGAGCCTGTAGACCCCAACAAGAGGCAGAAGACAACTATACATGACAAAGGAGAGCCCGTAGAGCGCTACTACAGAGCCTGTAGACCCCAACAAGAGGCAGAAGACAACTATACATGACATAGGAGAGCCTGTAGAGCGCTACTACAGAGCCTGTAGACCCCAACAAGAGGCAGAAGACAACTATACGTGACACAGGAGAGGCCGTAGACCGCTACTACAGAGCCTGTAGACCCCAACAAGAGGCAGAAGACAACTATACGTGACACAGGAGAGGCCGTAGACCGCTACTACAGAGCCTGTAGACCCCAACAAGAGGCAGAAGACAACTATACGTGACATAGGAGAGCCTGTAGAGCGCTACTACAGAGCCTGTAGACCCCAACAAGAGGCAGAAGACAACTATACGTGACACAGGAGAGGCCGTAGGGCGCTACTACAGAGCCTGTAGACCCCAACAAGAGCCAGAAGACAACTATACGTGACATAGGAGAGCCTGTAGAGCGCTACTACAGAGCCTGTAGACCCTAACAAGAGACAGAAGACAACTATACGTGACATAGGAGAGCCTGTAGACCCCAACAAGAGGCAGGAGTGACATAGCAGAGCCCGTAGACCGGCTACATCACAGCCCACACTCCTACTGAGAGGAACTGACTTCTCGTACACGCAGCCGGTCCGTTCCTCTCGACGCGAGTACACCATGGCCACACCTCTGCACGTCATCCTTGTGCACGCCGTGTACCCACATGGTGCAGAACAACCAATGAGCTGGCTGGAATCGGCAGGCATATTTGGTATTTCAGCCGCACTTAAGCAGCCGTGAGCGATTCCAGCGACCTGATTGGTTGTTGGGTACACCCCCTCCCTTTGGAGATGTGCACGAGTGCTGCTTCACGAGACCAGCGGTGGGTGTGGGTTAGGGGTTAGTTGCCGACCCTCCTACGGCCCTGCTGCTGCTTATTTAACGGGCCGGACACTCGTGCAGCTCTCCAAAGGGGGTGTGTACCCAACAACCAATCAGGTCGCTGGAATCGCTCACCGCTGCTTAAGTGCAGCTGAAATACCAAATATGCAATCGGCAGTGCGGCTGAAATATGCATCCGGGAAGCATATTAGCAGTTTACGCTTAGGTTAAGCAGCGCTGCTGATTAGAGCCACCTGATTGGCTCTTCGGCACCACGTGACTACACAGCGTGCACGCGGATTGCCTTCAGCAGCCGTGCACTACACACTACAGTTAAGCAGCACGGGGATAGGATAGGGTTAGGTTTAGGGTTAGGATTACCTAAACCTAACCCTAACCCCAACCCTAAACCCTAAACGTAACCCTGAACCCTAACCCCAAACCTAACCCTAAACCCTAAACCTAACCCTAAACCTAAACCTAACCCTAACCCTAACACCAACCCTAAACCTACCTCTAACCCTATCCCTAAACCTAACCCCGTGCTGCTTAACTGTAGTGTGTAGTGCACGGCTGCTGAAGGCAATCCGCGTGCACGCTGTGTAGTCACGTGGTGCCGAAGAGCCAATCAGGTGGCTCTAATCAGCAGCGCTGCTTAACCTAAGCGTAAATTGCTAATATCCGGGAAGTGGCCGGAAGCGGAAGTATTTGTGTGACGTGTCCAGAGCCCGGGGAGCAGCAGCGACCGCACTGACAGGTACCGGCGTGTGACCGCCCGCTCCGGTGTACTCCGCGCTGTATGTGACTAGTCTCTGTCTCCCCCTACAGGATGATCACGGACGTGCAGCTGGCCATCTTCGCCAACATGCTGGGGGTGTCGCTCTTCCTGCTGGTCGTTCTCTATCATTACGTCGCAGTCAATAATCCCAAGAAGCTGGAGTGAGGCGGTGAGTGGGGGAGGGGTGGCCCTAACAGGGGGGTCCCCATGGGGGGTGTCGCTGGGAGTGAGTGGGGGAGGGGTGGCCCTAACAGGGGGGTCCCCATGGGGGGTGTCGCTGGGAGTGAGGGACTGAGTGCTGGAGGGGTGGCCCTAACAGGGGGGTCCCCATGGGGGGTGTCGCTGGGAGTGAGGTGGTGAGTGCTGGAGGGGTGGCCCATACAGGGGGGTCCCCATGGCAGTGCGCAGCTGTGAGTGAGTGAGTGGGGGGAGGGGTGGTCCATACAGGGGGGTCCCCATGGCAGTGCGCAGCTGTGAGTGGGGGAGGGGTGGTCCATACAGGGGGGTCCCCATGGCAGTGCGCAGCTGTGAGTGGGGGAGGGGTGGTCCATACAGGGGGGTCCCCATGGCAGTGCGCAGCTGTGAGTGGGGGAGGGGTGGTCCATACAGGGGGGTCCCCATGGCAGTGCGCAGCTGTGAGTGGGGGAGGGGTGGTCCATACAGGGGGGTCCCCATGGCAGTGCGCAGCTGTGAGTGGGGGAGGGGTGGTCCATACAGGGGGGTCCCCATGGCAGTGCGCAGCTGTGAGTGGGGGAGGGGTGGTCCATACAGGGGGGTCCCCATGGCAGTGCGCAGCTGTGAGTGAGTGGGGGAGGGGTGGTCCATACAGGGGGGTCCCCATGGCAGTGCGCAGCTGTGAGTGAGTGGGGGAGGGGTGGTCCATACAGGGGGGTCCCCATGGCAGTGCGCAGCTGTGAGTGAGTGGGGGAGGGGCGGCCCCTATAGGGGGGCCCCATGGGGGGTGTTGCAGGGATTGAGGGGGGTGGCCCTTTCAGTGGGGCATCATGGGGTGCGCAGCGGATAGTGAGGGGCCGAGTGCGGTTCTGCTATGCAGTTTCTGTAACTCCCCCTGATATTAACCCCTTCCCTCCCCTGGATGTAATCTTGCATCCTGGGAAGCGGCTCAGTTTATGTCCCATGGATGGAGCCGCTATGACTGACAGCCGGCCCCCCGCGGCGGTGAGAATAACCCCTTCCATACCGCAGCTGATGTGGATCGCAGCATGTACCGGGGTCCCAGAGGGCAGCGCGCTGCAGGGTAATCACCAGGGATCACTAGGGGGAGCGATCACGCATCGCAGTACTGAAGTATTACAGTGTAGTATCAGAGCAGGAGAGAACAATGTGAAGTCAGTAATGGTGCCCTTCCGTGGTGCTCCTCGGCGCCCCCTCACAGTAGTGGTGCTCCTCGGCGCCCCCTCACAGTAGTGGTGCTCCTCGGCGCCCCCTCACAGTAGTGGTGCTCCTCGGCGCCCCCTCACAGTAGTGGTGCTCCTCGGCGCCCCCTCACAGTAGTGGTGCTCCTCGGCGCCCCCTCACAGTAGTGGTGCTCCTCGGCGCCCCCTCACAGTAGTGGTGCTCCTCGGCGCCCCCTCACAGTAGTGGTGCTCCTCGGCGACCCCCCCCCCTCACAGTGATGGTGCTCCTCGGCGACCCCCCCCCCCCCCCCTCACAGTAGTGGTGCTCCTCGGCGCCCCCTCACAGTAGTGGTGCTCCTCGGCGCCCCCTCACAGTAGTGGTGCTCCTCGGCGCCCCCTCACAGTAGTGGTGCTCCTCGGCGCCCCCTCACAGTAGTGGTGCTCCTCGGCGACCCCCCCCCCCCCTCACAGTGATGGTGCTCCTCAGCGACCCCCCCCCTCACAGTGATGGTGCTCCTCGGTGACCCCCCCCCCTCACAGTGATGGTGCTCCTCGGCGACCCCCCTCACAGTGATGGTGCCCCTCGGCGACCCCCCCCCCCTCACAGTGATGGTGCCCCTCGGCGACCCCCCCCCCCCCCCTCACAGTGATGGTGCTCCTCGGCGACCCCCCCTCACAGTGATGGTGCCCCTCGGCGACCCCCCCCCCCCCCCCTCACAGTGATGGTGCCCCTCGGCGACCCCCCCCCCCCCCCTCACAGTGATGGTGCCCCTCGGTGACCCCCCCCCCCCCCCCCCCCTCACAGTGATGGTGCTCCTCGGCGACCCAAACCCCCCCCCCTCACAGTGATGGTGCTCCTCGGCGACCCCCCCTCACAATGGTGGTGCTCCTCGGCGACCCCCCCCCCCCCCCTCACAGTGATGGTGCTCCTCAGCGACCCCCCCTCACAGTGATGGTGCTCCTCGTGACCCCCCCCCCTCACAGTGATGGTGCTCCTCGGTGACCCCCCCCCCCTCACAGTGATGGTGCTCCTCGGTGACCCCCCCCCCCTCACAGTGATGGTGCTCCTCGGCGACCCCCCTCACAGTGATGGTGCTCCTCGGCGACCCCCCTCACAGTGATGGTGCCCCTCGGCGACCCCCCTCACAGTGATGGTGCCCCTCGGCGACCCCCCTCACAGTGATGGTGCCCCTCGGCGACCCCCCCCCCCCCCTCACAGTGATGGTGCTCCTCGGCGACCCAAACCCCCCCCCCCCCCCCCCACAGTGATGGTGCTCCTCGGCGACCCCCCCCTCACAGTGGTGGTGCTCCTCGGCGACCCCCCCCCCCTCACAGTGATGGTGCTCCTCAGCGACCCCCCCCCCTCACAGTGATGGTGCTCCTCGGCGACCCCCCCCCCCCCCCTCACAGTGATGGTGCTCCTCGGCGACCCCCCCCCCCCCTCACAGTGATGGTGCTCCTCGGCGACCCCCCCCCCTCACAGTGATGGTGCTCCTCGGCGACCCCCCCCCCCTCACAGTGATGGTGCTCCTCGGCGACCCCCCCCCCCCTCACAGTGATGGTGCTCCTCGGCGACCCCCCCCCCCCCCTCACAGTGATGGTGCTCCTCGGCGACCCCCCCCCCCCTCACAGTGATGGTGCTCCTCGGCGACCCCCCCTCACAGTGATGGTGCTCCTCGGCGACCCCCCCCCCCCCCCTCACAGTGATGGTGCCCCTCGGCGACCCCCCCCCCCCCCCCCTCACAGTGATGGTGCTCCTCGGCGACCCAAACCCCCCCCCCCCTCACAGTGATGGTGCTCCTCGGCGACCCCCCCTCACAGTGGTGGTGCTCCTCGGCGACCCCCCCCCTCACAGTGATGGTGCTCCTCAGCGACCCCCCCTCACAGTGATGGTGCTCCTCGGTGACCCCCCCCCCCCCCTCACAGTGATGGTGCTCCTCGGCGACCCCCCTCACAGTGATGGTGCCCCTCGGCGACCCCCCCCCCCCCCCCTCACAGTGATGGTGCCCCTCGGCGACCCCCCCCCCCCTCACAGTGATGGTGCTCCTCGGCGACCCCCCCTCACAGTGATGGTGCTCCTCGGCGACCCCCCCCCCTCACAGTGATGGTGCTCCTCAGCGACCCCCCCCTCACAGTGAGGGTGCTCCTCGGCGACCCCCCCCCCTCACAGTGAGGGTGCTCCTCGGCGACCCCCCCCCCCCTCACAGTGATGGTGCTCCTCGGCGACCCCCCCCCCCCCTCACAGTGATGGTGCTCCTCGGCGACCCCCCCCCCCCTCACAGTGATGGTGCTCCTCGGCGACCCCCCCCCCCCCCCCCTCACAGTGATGGTGCTCCTCGGTGACCCCCCCCCTCAGTGATGGTGCTCTTTGGCGACCCCCCCCCCCTACCCCCCCCTCTCACAGTAGTGGTGCTCTCCTCGGTGACCCCCCCCCCCCCCTCACAGTGATGGTGCTCCTCGGCGACCCCCCCCCCCCCCCTTTCACAGTAGTGGTGCTCCTCGGCGACCCCCCCCCCCTCACAGTGATGGTGCTCCTTGGCGACCCCCCCCCCCCCCCCTCACAGTAGTGGTGCTCCTCGGTGACCCCCCCCCCCTCACAGTGATGGTGCTCCTTGGCGACCCCCCCCCCCCCTCACAGTAGTGGTGCTCCTCGGTGACCCCCCCCTCACAGTGATGGTGCTCCTCAGCGACCCCCCCCTCACAGTGATGGTGCTCCTCGGTGACCCCCCCCCCCCCCCTCACAGTGATGGTGCTCCTCGGCGACCCCCCTCACAGTGATGGTGCCCCTCGGCGACCCCCCCCCCCCCCCTCACAGTGATGGTGCCCCTCGGCGACCCCCCCCCCCCCCCTCACAGTGATGGTGCCCCTCGGCGACCCCCCTCACAGTGATGGTGCCCCTCGGCGACCCCCCTCACAGTGATGGTGCCCCTCGGCGACCCCCCCCCCCTCACAGTGATGGTGCCCCTCGGCGACCCCCCCCCCCTCACAGTGATGGTGCCCCTCGGCGACCCCCCCCCCCCTCACAGTGATGGTGCCCCTCGGCGACCCCCCCCCCCCCTCACAGTGATGGTGCTCCTCGGCGACCCCCCCCCCCCCTCACAGTGATGGTGCTCCTCGGCGACCCCCCCCCTCACAGTGATGGTGCTCCTCGGCGACCCCCCCCTCACAGTGATGGTGCTCCTCGGCGACCCCCCCTCACAGTGATGGTGCTCCTCGGCGACCCCCCCCCCCCCCTCAGTGATGGTGCTCCTCGGTGACCCCCCCCCCCTCACAGTGATGGTGCTCCTCGGTGACCCCCCCCCCCCCTCACAGTGATGGTGCTCCTCGGTGACCCCCCCCCCCCTCACAGTGATGGTGCTCCTCGGCGACCCCCCTCACAGTGATGGTGCCCCTCGGCGACCCCCCCCCCCCCTCACAGTGATGGTGCCCCTCGGCGACCCCCCCCCCCCCCCTCACAGTGATGGTGCCCCTCGGCGACCCCCCCCCCCCCCTCACAGTGATGGTGCCCCTCGGCGACCCCCCCCCCCCCTCACAGTGATGGTGCCCCTCGGCGACCCCCCCCCCCCTCACAGTGATGGTGCCCTCGGCGACCCCCCCCCCCCCCTCACAGTGATGGTGCTCCTCGGCGACCCCCCCCCCCCCCTCACAGTGATGGTGCTCCTCGGCGACCCCCCCCCCCCTCACAGTGATGGTGCTCCTCGGCGACCCCCCCCCCCCTCACAGTGATGGTGCTCCTCGGCGACCCCCCCCCCCCCCCTCACAGTGATGGTGCTCCTCGGCGACCCCCCCCCCCCCTCACAGTGATGGTGCTCCTCGGCGACCCCCCCCCCCCCCTCACAGTGATGGTGCTCCTCGGCGACCCCCCCCCCCCCTCACAGTGATGGTGCTCCTCGGCGACCCCCCCCCCCCCCTCACAGTGATGGTGCTCCTCGGCGACCCCCCCCCCCCCCTCACAGTGATGGTGCTCCTCGGCGACCCCCCCCCCCCTCACAGTGATGGTGCTCCTCGGCGACCCCCCCCCCCCCTCACAGTGATGGTGCTCCTCGGCGACCCCCCCCCCCCTCACAGTGATGGTGCTCCTCGGCGACCCCCCCCCCCTCACAGTGATGGTGCTCCTCGGCGACCCCCCCCCCCTCACAGTGATGGTGCTCCTCGGCGACCCCCCCCCCCCCCCCTCACAGTGATGGTGCTCCTCGGTGACCCCCCCCCCCCCCCCCCCTCACAGTGATGGTGCTCCATGGCGACCCCCCCCCCCCTCACAGTAGTGGTGCTCCTCGGTGACCCCCCCCCCAACAGTGATGGTGCTCCTCGGCGACCCCCCCCCCCCCTCACAGTGATGGTGCTCCATGGCGACCCCCCCCCCCCCTCACAGTAGTGGTGCTCCTCGGTGACCCCCCCCCCCCCTCACAGTGATGGTGCTCCTCGGTGACCCCCCCTCACAGTAGTGGTGCTCCTCGGTGACCCCCCCCCCCTCACAGTGATGGTGCTCCTTGGCGACCCCCCCCCCCCCTCACAGTGATGGTGCTCCATGGCGACCCCCCCCCCCCCTCACAGTAGTGGTGCTCCTCGGTGACCCCCCCCCTCACAGTGATGGTGCTCCTCGGTGACCCCCCCCCCTCACAGTAGTGGTGCTCCTCGGTGACCCCCCCCCCCCCCTCACAGTGATGGTGCTCCTTGGCGCCCCCCCCCCCTCACAGTAGTGGTGCTCCTCGGTGACCCCCTCACAGTAATGGTGCCCCTCCTGATCCTCTTCCACTAGTGAAGCAACAGAAATAAAATGTTTGTA
>JAYJKI010000464.1:173753-221253 GCA_035609135.1 Eleutherodactylus coqui
TCCAGGTGGGGGGGGGGGATGAGCGTGTACCTTTACATCCTCCACGCCCGCCCGTACACAGACGCATACTCCCAGGTGGGGGGGGGGGTGTGTGTGTGAGCGTGTACCTTTACATCCTCCACGCCCGCCCGTACACAGACACATACTCCCAGGTGTGGGGATGAGCGTGGTACCTTCACATCCTCCACGCCCGCCCGTACACAGACACATACTCCCAGGTGGGGGGGGGATGAGCGTGTACCTTTACATCCTCTAGGCCCGCCCGTACACAGACACATACTCCCAGGTGGGGGGGGGGATGAGCGTGTACCTTTACATCCTCCACGCCCGCCCGTACACAGACACATACTCCCAGGTGGGGGGGGGATGAGCGTGTACCTTTACATCCTCCACGCCCGCTCGTACACAGACACATACTCCCAGGTGGGGGGGGGGATGAGCGTGTACCTTTACATCCTCCACGCCCGCCCGTACACAGACACATACTCCCAGGTGGGGGGGGGATGAGCGTGTACCTTTACATCCTCCACGCCCGCCCGTACACAGACACATACTCCCAGGTGGGGGGGGGGGATGAGCGTGTACCTTTACATCCTCCACGCCCGCCCGTACACAGACACATACTCCCAGGTGTGGGGATGAGCGTGTACCTTTACATCCTCTAGGCCCGCCCGTACACAGACACATACTCCCAGGTGGGGGGGGGGGTGAGCGTGTACCTTTACATCCTCCACGCCCGCCCGTACACAGACACATACTCCCAGGTGGGGGGGAGTGAGCGTGTACCTTTACATCCTCTAGGCCCGCCCGTACACAGACACATACTCCCAGGTGGGGGGGGGGGGGGGTGAGCGTGTACCTTTACATCCTCCACGCCCGCCCGTACACAGACACATACTCCCAGGTGGGGGGGGGGGGATGAGCGTGTACCTTTACATCCTCCACGCCCGCCCGTACACAGACACATACTCCCAGGTGTGGGGATGAGCGTGTACCTTTACATCCTCTAGGCCCGCCCGTACACAGACACATACTCCCAGGTGGGGGGGGGTGAGCGTGTACCTTTACATCCTCCACGCCCGCCCGTACACAGACACATACTCCCAGGTGGGGGGGAGTGAGCGTGTACCTTTACATCCTCTAGGCCCGCCCGTACACAGACACATACTCCCAGGTGGGGGTGGGGTGGGGGGGTGAGCGTGTACCTTTACATCCTCCACGCCCGCCCGTACACAGACACATACTCCCAGGTGGGGGGGGGGATGAGCGTGTACCTTTACATCCTCCACGCCCGCTCGTACACAGACACATACTCCCAGGTGGGGGGGGGGGATGAGCGTGTACCTTTACATCCTCCACGCCCGCCCGTACACAGACACATACTCCCAGGTGGGGGGGGGATGAGCGTGTACCTTTACATCCTCCACGCCCGCCCGTACACAGACACATACTCCCAGGTGGGGGGGGGGGGGATGAGCGTGTACCTTTACATCCTCCACGCCCGCCCGTACACAGACACATACTCCCAGGTGTGGGGATGAGCGTGTACCTTTACATCCTCTAGGCCCGCCCGTACACAGACACATACTCCCAGGTGGGGGGGGGGTGAGCGTGTACCTTTACATCCTCCACGCCCGCCCGTACACAGACACATACTCCCAGGTGGGGGGGAGTGAGCGTGTACCTTTACATCCTCTAGGCCCGCCCGTACACAGACACATACTCCCAGGTGGGGGGGGGGGGGGGTGAGCGTGTACCTTTACATCCTCCACGCCCGCCCGTACACAGACACATACTCCCAGGTGGGGGGGGATGAGCGTGTACCTTTACATCCTCTAGGCCCGCCCGTACACAGACACATACTCCCAGGTGGGGGTGGGGTGGGGGGGTGAGCGTGTACCTTTACATCCTCCACGCCCGCCCGTACACAGACGCATACTCCCAGGTGGGGGGGGGGGGTGTGTGTGTGAGCGTGTACCTTTACATCCTCCACGCCCGCCCGTACACAGACACATACTCCCAGGTGTGGGGATGAGCGTGTACCTTCACATCCTCCACGCCCGCCCGTACACAGACACATACTCCCAGGTGGGGGGGGGATGAGCGTGTACCTTTACATCCTCTAGGCCCGCCCGTACACAGGACACATACTCCCAGGTGGGGGGGGGATGAGCGTGTACCTTTACATCCTCCACGCCCGCCCGTACACAGACACATACTCCCAGGTGGGGGGGGATGAGCGTGTACCTTTACATCCTCCACGCCCGCTCGTACACAGACACATACTCCCAGGTGGGGGGGGGGGGATGAGCGTGTACCTTTACATCCTCCACGCCCGCCCGTACACAGACACATACTCCCAGGTGGGGGGGGGATGAGCGTGTACCTTTACATCCTCCACGCCCGCCCGTACACAGGACACATACTCCCAGGTGGGGGGGGGGGGATGAGCGTGTACCTTTACATCCTCCACGCCCGCCCGTACACAGACACATACTCCCAGGTGTGGGGATGAGCGTGTACCTTTACATCCTCTAGGCCCGCCCGTACACAGACACATACTCCCAGGTGGGGGGGGGGTGAGCGTGTACCTTTACATCCTCCACGCCCGCCCGTACACAGACACATACTCCCAGGTGGGGGGGAGTGAGCGTGTACCTTTACATCCTCTAGGCCCGCCCGTACACAGACACATACTCCCAGGTGGGGGGGGGGGGGGGTGAGCGTGTACCTTTACATCCTCCACGCCCGCCCGTACACAGACACATACTCCCAGGTGGGGGGGGATGAGCGTGTACCTTTACATCCTCTAGGCCCGCCCGTACACAGACACATACTCCCAGGTGGGGGTGGGGTGGGGGGGTGAGCGTGTACCTTTACATCCTCCACGCCCGCCCGTACACAGACACATACTCCCAGGTGGGGGGGGGATGAGCGTGTACCTTTACATCCTCCACGCCCGCCCGTACACAGACACATACTCCCAGGTGGGGGGGGGGGATGAGCGTGTACCTTTACATCCTCCACGCCCGCCCGTACACAGACACATACTCCCAGGTGTGGGGATGAGCGTGTACCTTTACATCCTCCAGGCCCGCCCGTACACAGACACATACTCCCAGGTGGGGGGGGGATGAGCGTGTACCTTTACATCCTCCACGCCCGCCCGTACACAGACACATACTCCCAGGTGGGGGGGAGTGAGCGTGTACCTTTACATCCTCTAGGCCCGCCCGTACACAGACACATACTCCCAGGTGGGGGGGGGGGGGGGGGTGAGTGTGTACCTTTACATCCTCCACGCCCGCCCGTACACAGACACATACTCCCAGGTGGGGGGGGATGAGCGTGTACCTTTACATCCTCTAGGCCCGCCCGTACACAGACACATACTCCCAGGTGGGGGTGGGGGGGGGGGGGTGAGCGTGTACCTTTACATCCTCCACGCCCGCCCGTACACAGACACATACTCCCAGGTGGGGGGGGGATGAGCGTGTACCTTTACATCCTCCACGCCCGCCCGTACACAGACACATACTCCCAGGTGGGGGGGATGAGCGTGTACCTTTACATCCTCTAGGCCAGCCATGTCTCTGGGGGGTTCCTATCCTCACAACTATAATTACGGCTCCCTTACCACCAATCGACAGGAGAAATCACATGGCAGATAAATACAGATCTTTATTAAATCGACTTCACCAGCAGCGGCAGGACAGGAAGCAGCGCAGACCGGAGATGGTCTTCTTACAGCCGCAGAGTTAAAATCACATACAAACTTCTTGTTATCAAAGTTCTTAAGAAAAATTAAAAATTTCAAAAAGGACAGAGGCCCCCAAAATGTAGAAAAAGTCACATAGTACAAACCAAGAGTCCGGTGTGAGGGGGGCCGGGGTACAACGTGAAGAAAGGGTCCAGGCACCGCTGCCAGCGCCAAAACCATGAACACACTAGTGCAAATAAGAGTACGGGACCAGACGGCACAGTCACACAATAAAACGGGGGAGGGGCGGTATAAACATCTTGGTCCATTCTCCAGTCTCACAGAACATAGCACCAGGACAGAGAGCTGCTCCACGGCAGACCAGAGAACCTTCAGCCCTCCGCACAGAAGGACAGGACGCTCTGATACGGGGGGAGGCGAGAGCTCTCCGGGGAGACTGCCGGGAAACTCTGCAACAAAGAAAAACTGTTATTATACGACGGCACGGACGAGCTGAGAGGGAGACACGAGACAGAGGGCGACACAGACGGCTGAGAGAGAGAGAGACACGAGACAGAGGGCGGCACAGACGGGCTGAGAGAGAGAGAGAGACACGAGACAGAGGGCGGCACAGACGGGCTGAGAGAGACACGAGACAGAGGGCGGCACAGACGGGCTGAGAGAGACACGAGACAGAGGGCGGCATGGATGAGGAGAAAGAGACAGACACACGAAACAGAGGGCGGCACAGACGGCTGAGAGAGAGAGAGAGAGAGAGACACGAGACAGAGGGCGGCACAGACGGGCTGAGAGAGAGACAGACACACGAGACAGAGGGCAGCACGGAGGAGCCAAGCGAGAGAGACAGACACACGAGACAGAGGGCGGCACAGACGGCTGAGAGAGAGAGAGAGACACGAGACAGAGGGCGGCACAGACGGCTGAGAGAGAGAGAGAGAGACACGAGACAGAGGGCGGCACAGACAGGCTGAGAGAGACACGAGACAGAGGGCGGCACATACGGGCTGAGAGAGAGACACGAGACAGAGGGCGGCACAGACGAGGAGAAAGAGACAGACACACGAGACAGAGGGCGGCACAGACGGGCTGAGAGAGACACGAGACAGAGGGCGGCACATACGGGCTGAGAGAGAGACACGAGACAGAGGGCGGCACAGACGGGCTGAGAGAGAGACAGACACACGAGACAGAGGGCAGCATGGAGGAGCCAAGCGAGAGAGACAGACACACAAGACAGAGGGCGGCACAGACGAGCTGAGCAGGAGACACGAGACAGAGGGCAGCACAGACAGGCTGAGAGAGAAAGAGACACACACACACACACACACGAGACAGAGGGCGGCACAGACAGGGAGAAAGAGACAGACACACGAGAGAGAGGGCGGCATGGACGAGCCGAGCGAGGGAGACACACGAGACAGAGGGCACTGCAATGTTTAGATTCTATGTGGATCTTTTTCAAGCATGCACTTAGTGCTTTAAAGAGCACATATATATTTATACACAAGAGACATATACCAACATAACCAATTAGCAGACAGATACATACACAGCGGACCAATAAGGTGCCTGCCCAGACATAATTGTATAACTGCGCCTGCTAATTGGTTATGTTGGTATATGTGTATATGTATATATATATATGTGTGCTCTTTAAAGGGGTTGTCCCGCGCCGAAACGGGTTTTCTTTTTTTTCAAACCCCCCCCCCCCCGTTCGGCGCGAGACAACCCCGATGCAGGGACTTTAAAAAAAACAGCACAGCGCTTACCTGAATCCCCGCGCTCCGGTGACTTCTTACTTACCGGTTGAAGATGGCCGCCGGGGTCTTCTCCCTCCGTGGACCGCAGCTCTTCTGTGCGGTCCATTGCCGATTCCAGCCTCCTGATTGGCTGGAATCGGCACGTGACGGGGCGGAGCTACACGGAGCCCCATTGAGAAGATAAGAAGACCCGGACTGCGCAAGCGCGTCTAATTTGGCCATTAGACGGCGAAAATTAGACGGCAACCATGGAGACGAGGACGCTAGCAACGGAGCAGGTAAGTGAAAAACTTTTTATAACTTCTGTATGGCTCATAATTAATGCAGGATGTACATTACAAAGTGCATTATTATGGCCATACAGAAGTGTATAGACCCACTTGCTGCCGCGGGACAACCCCTTTAAGCACTTGAGAAAGATCCACATAGGATCGAAGCGTTGCAATGCAGTCTTTTTTAAGCTGAGGAATAAAGGAGTTTTTTACCATAAAGAAAAAACCCGAGAGTGCTGATCTATTCACTGATTGTCTACAAAGTTCTATTTTGGATCCTGGGGTCTGGATCTTCTGTTGGATCGTGCACCTTTGGCTCAAGTATGCCTGCATAATTTATTTAGTTGTGCTGCTATCTACCTATCCCATTTTACACGAGACAGAGGGCGTCACAGACGGGCTAAGAGAGACACGAGACAGAGGGCGGCACAGACAGGCTGAGAGAGACACGAGACAGAGGGCGGCACAGACGAGCCGAGAGAGACACATGAGACAGAGGGCGGCACAGATGGGCTCAGAGAGAGAGACACACACACACGAGACAGAGGGCGGCACAGATGGGCTGAGAGAGACACACGAGCCGAGAGAGACACACGAGACAGAGGGCGGCACAGATGGCCTGAGAGACACACACAAGACAGAGGGCGGCACAGACGAGCCGAGAGAGACACACGAGAAAGAGGGCGGCACAGATGGGCTGAGAGAGAGAGAGAGACACATGAGACAGAGGGCGGCACAGACGAGCCGAGAGAGACACACACGAGACAGAGGGCGGCACAGACGGGCTGAGAGATACACACACGAGACAGAGGGCGGCATAGACGAGGAGAAAGAGACAGACACACACGAGACAGAGGGCGGCACAGACGAGCTGAGAGAGAGAGACACACACACAGGAGACAGGGCGGCATAGACGAGGAGAAAGAGACAGACACAAGACAGAGGGCGGCACAGATGAGCAGAGCGAGAGAGACAGACACCCGAGACTGAGGGCGGCACGGACAAGCAGAGAGAGAAAGAGAGAAAAAGACAAATGGCTGGATGTTCTTAAGGACAGAAATGTCCAATAAGGTTGGGAAATATTGCAAAATGATTCTCAAAGCACAATCGTTACCAATCCCTAAGATAAGGAAGAAGGGGAAGCATTTAAAGAGACCGGGATGGATGAACACAGAACTTGTACACATGTTAAAGAGGAAGAAAGATATGTTTATTAAATGGAAAGAGGAGGGAATATCTAAAGAAGAATATAATGGGGTCTGCAGAAACTGTAGGGCAAGTGTCAGAAAAGCTAAAGCTGATAATGAACTGAGGCTTGTAAGAGAGGCCAAAAGCAATAAAAAAGGATTTGGAGGGTAAAGAGCAAAAGAAAAGTCAAAGATGCTATTGGAGGCTTACAAGATGAAAATGGTGAATTGCATAAAAATGATGTTGAGAAGGATGAGCTTTTAAATTCCTATTTTGTATCGGTTTTCTCTCAGAAAGTAGAAGGAACATCAACTGATCTTCCCTGTGCTATTAGGGGGATAAAAGAATGCAGGCTATCTGTAGGTAGAGAGATGGTGAGGGAACACTTAGCTAACTTATATGAATCCAAGTCTCAAGGTCCAGATGAATTACATCCTAGGATACTAAAGGAAGCAGCAGAGGTAATTGCTGAACCACTCGCCATAATCTGTGAAAATTCCTGGAGAACAGGAGAAATCCCAGAAGATTGGAAAAGGGCAAATGTTGTCATTATCTTCAAAAAAGGGAAGAAGGTGGATCCAGGAAACTACAGGCCTGTGAGCCTGACTTCTATACTGGAAAAAATCTCTAAACAAATTATTAAACAGCATATATGCAAGTACTTGGGTAAGAATGGAGTAATTAACCAGAGCCAGCATAGGTTTGCAACAAACAAGTCATGCCAGATGAATCTAATTTCCTTCTATGACAGTATCACGGACTGGGTTGATCAGGGAAATGTGGTGGATATAGTATATCTTGACTTTAGTAAAGCACTTGACAAAGTATCTCATACCATCCTTATTGACAAAAAGGACGAGATATGCGATTGACAAGGCAACTGTTAGATGGATTCAGAACTGGCTGAGTGATCGTACTCAAAGAGGGGTCATAAATGGCTGCACATCCAAGTGGAAGAATGTATCAAGTGGGGACCACAAGGCTCTGTCCTAGGCCCAGTGTTGGTCAACATTGTTATAAATTATCTGGAGGAGGGAATTGATGGGAAACTGATCAAAAAAGAAGGCTGAGAGGAGACTTAATAGCTGTCTACAAATATCTGAAGGGCTGTCACTCTGTAGAGGGATCAGCCCTAGTCTCATCTGCACAAGGAAAGACTAGAAGCAATGGGATGAAACTGAAAGGGAGGAGACACAGATTAGATATTAGACAGTGAGGGGGATCAATGAGTGGAACAGGTTACCACAGGAGGTGGGGAGTTCTCCTTCAATAGAAGTCTTCAGAGGCCGGACAGGCATCTGTCTGGGATGATTTAGTGATCCTGCACTGAGCAGGGGGCCGGACCAGATGACCCTGGAGGTGCCTTCCAATTCTACCATTCTATGAGTCTTTGGGACAGAGGGCGGCACAGACTAGCCGAGAGAGATGGAGAGCAACGAGGCACACAAGACAGAGGACGGCAAAGTCGAGCTGAGAGAGACGCGAGACAGAGGAGCCGAGAGAAAGACAGACACACACACACACACACACACACACACACACACACACACACACACACACACGACACAGGGCGGCAAAGACGAGACAAAGAAAGCAAAGATGGAGCACAGAATACACTAGCCAAATGCAAATGGAGTGTGATGAACACAACCAAGACACGATAGTGGGTCATCTACCTGAGCAGAGAGACCACGGAGATGTGAGCTCCTTAGAAAAGACTATTAGATTGTTCTACGTTACCTGCTCCTTCAGCTCCTTGGTTTGGTCATAGATATAAAAGGGTTCCTCGGCCTTGGATCTGATGATCGGTACTGAGCACACAGTCAGGCTGGACGTCACCGCTGCCAAATCTGCAGATAGTAACAGAAACTGAGATTTTGGAAAAATCTGCATAGTGATAGTGCAATACCTGCGAACACAAACCAGGCCACAATGTTATGTCACCAGCCCAACGCGGTCCCACCTGTGAGGGTGCAGTTCTTCAGCGCCTCCTCGGAGGTGTATTTCCAGACACTGAGAATAGGAGAGACCCGCTCATTAGTGACATGAAGGAGGCTCTGGGAGTGAAGGAGAGCGCCCCTCCGCACTGGGATCCTACTAGGACGGACACCTAAACTTTCCAGAGACCTGGAGGTGAGAATAGCAATACAGGTGAGGGAACATGTTAGGAAGCAACGTGAACCACCACCACATAAGAGGTGCAGTTATAAGTCAAAGGGGCCCTACCATCAGGTGGCAGGACCTCATAGGGGCGACGGGTTACCACCTGGCTGGTGATTACATTTTACACGACGTCTGCTTTCTTGCATGCAGATGCCAGGGAACAGGTCACAGATGCAGCAGCAGCCGGAGCTGCAGCCTGGGTAAGTGAAATGTCCATCTGGTTGCTGACCGGCCGGTGACCGATAGGGCAGAAACACTTACTACTGCGGTACTATTGCTACCAAGACCACTATGGCAGGGGTCACCATTACTATTTGGGACAATAAGGAGGACACTTCCTATAGTGACAATAGTGCAGAGACCAGGACTAACTATAAAACGACGGGTGGGTGGCAGTGTGGAGCTGGAGAGGACACGTTACCTGGAGAATTCTGCATGGTTATGGCTGGTGCTTCTTTTTTGCAAATTCTTAAACAAAGGAAAAAAACAAAAAACAAAGTGTTACACATGTCGCCAGGAAACAACGCCGCCTCTACTGCACTTGCTGGCACCGCATGGTTGTCTGTACAGACTGGAGCAATCATCAAGAAGGGGCTGAAAAGTTACCTGTATTGGGGGCATTTCGGCGCCTGCCCGAATCAGTGGTTTACTGGAGTCTCCCTCTCGAAGGCTCTTCTTCACCGATGCTGGAGTCTTGGTCTTGTTGGCTGACGTCAAGGTGCTAAATCCACTGCCTAGTAAAAGAATTAAGAGAAGACATCACCACCGATCTTAAGAATGACGGGAAGTGTCCACAGAGGCATCAGACCAGCCATCCTGTCTATGGAATCCTTCATCTATGCAATGTCCGCCCAATGCTTGTCCAGCGAGAGCAAGAAATACGAATCAAGACTTCTCTTGGGTTTTTAACCCCTTCGTGATCACAATACACCTTTTTATTGACCTTACTAATGGTCTTTAAACCGGCACATACGTCTTTTTTAAGGCGGTAGCTCAGGTGACTACAGACAACCGGGCCGCTGCTATAACTGCCAGGAGCAAAGTGTCCAGCAGAAGTCATAAATGAGAAGGCTTTACTGCAGATGTCAACACCCCCCAGGCAGGGTTTACGGAGGAACATATGGAGTTGGACACTGACCTGACATGCTGAGTGACACTGGGAGGGTACACGATGGCTTCTGATGGACTGTAGGGCGCGGGCTTCCCCGACTTATGAGTGCCGATAAGTGAGGGCTCTGGGTGCTGGGGATCTGATGTGTCCGCGGTGGACTGTGGATGGTGGCCCGGAGTAGTGACTGGTGGTGCTGCCGTCGCTTCTCCTGAGCTTTGGTTTCTGTCAACAGCAAACATCATACTGATCAAATAAAAAAAAAAAAATACAATAAAAATCAATAAAAAACAGGGTGATGAAGGGCGGGACGAGCCGCTACTGCAGCACTGATGTGTTCATGACTGCTCCGAAAGACAAGTAACCATGGGGCCCAACAAAGCCAGATTATACTGTGATCACCTTTAGTTTATCGTTCCACTCTCAACCGCGTGCCTGTCCATAGTACAGCGGGGCCGTGCACGCAGCGATATTACAGTGTAGGGATAAGACACAGAGGCTGTAGTGTACATGGCAACATAGTAACCATGGGGTTCCATAGCAAAACCTACAATGGGTCCCTATTCAATTCCCCCTTTCATCTTACATAGCCATCCTTAACTGCCCCTTATGCCCGTGTTGTGGTGGATCTAGCTGCTGAGCCCCATAGCAGCTGACCTTGGATTTTAACAAGCCAGCAGATGAGCAGAAGTTGGCTGGAAAGTTAGTGCCCCTTTAAGCATTGGCGAGTCATCATTTCTGTAATATACTTGCATTAAACATTTTGTGGCTTTACTGCTATAAATCACATTTGACATGGCTGCCACTAGGGGTCTCTCTTCCAGCTTCTCTGCAATCCACCTTCCGTCATTAGGTACAAAGCTTCCTTAGAAATAACGACACATGGATGTTTCCATAGCAACAGTGGGAGAGGCTGTCTTCAGCTGACAGGTCTGCAGACACTGTGATAAGGATCTCCACAGTCTTGGCCTCCCCCCCTGCTGTTACAGTATTGTGCTGCGAGTCTATGTATGTGCACACATTACACACACTATAGTAGGTTTACTAACCATTTGGCCACAATGTCTCTAAATGCTTATTCGTCCTGGGAAAGCAGAGGGGCGAGTATTCAGATACTGCCTTCCTGCTGATTGGATCAGAGACCGTGCAATGCAGCATGGGAAGGACGGACAAGGAAGTCAAGGCAGTGAACTGCTGGCAGAAAGCTAGGCTTGCTACACGACTCTCCCTGAAACCGAATTGAAAACAGTAGAGCAACAGAAAAATGGGGAAGACCACCGGAAACACACATGAAGCAGGGTGCAAACAGCAGCAAATGAGAGGAGAACCTGGAGGATTTTAGAATACTTGTTGAAAACTCAGGTATGCCGTGAAAGCCCACATTGAGAGATCAGGCCCCCTCTATGATGTTTATGGGACTGCTCCGAGGTTTCCATTATCTGTGACGACATTCTGAGCCGACCTCCAGTGGTCTGGATGGACTTTTGCCCCATGGTCACAAATATAGTTAGAGGTCACACTTAAATTGAAAAACTCCACAAGCAGTAAGAGTCCAGTATTCTGTCCGTCACACACAGGACTATTTGCTGGTGATCGGTCCCATTTTCCTGTATTACTAGATGTTAAGATCTACACACCAGAATAGTCTGCAATTTGCATCCAGGTTTTATTCCGCCCGTGATTTTCCTGGCGCAATGGCTGAGAGTTGCCCGTGGCCGTACGGTTATCGTCTCGTTCGTGGTAGGTTTTGTAAATATTGCTTTGCTCATCATTTTGCTAGAGGTTCTGTGACTTGCTACTAAGATGTAGCTTTAGGACTTTGGCCAGAATGTTTTTCTTCAACGGGCCTCGGACATCTTCCAATTTCACCAAAGATGCCCCAGTGCCGGAGGCAACTGAACCGCCACAACACAGCAATGTGCCTCAGTCATGGCCCTCAAGATTTGTTCCTATAAGAGTTTTGTTTTCGTTAGAGTCAATGCCATTTCCTAACAGCTACACCCAATTCCACTCAGTTTTCCCTAAAGGACATTCTCTGAGAGGGACTATGGCTTTCCAATAGAGTAATCTCCAGTCTGGCTTATTTTGTAGTGGGTCCTCCTGGGCTCAGAAACCACTTTAAGTCATCTTTCTCTGCATAGATGTATAGACTATGTGATTTGGCCTCTCCTTGCAGGGTGCTGCGCCCATTCGCCTCCCGATCTACACTTTGACACAGTATAGCCTGCATGATCTTCTCTCCCTGAAGACTTGGATGCTTTTGCACCTCCCCTCTCCTCATCTTGATCTTCTTTATAGAACCTCCGCTCCCATTAATTCAATCACTAACCACTGGGCTATTGTAAAAGGAGGAAGATGATGAGTAGAGAGACAACAGCAACCAGAAGCAGTGTACTGGACATCTGCAGTACATAAACGGTAGAACTGCCTGCTATGAACAGGAGTTGCACAGATTCTACAAATAGTAAAAAAAATAAAGTGAAGATTATGTAGAAAGTTTTTTAAAATTTTCATTTAAACGAATGAAAAAAAAACAAAAAACCCACACACGGTGTCCTTTAAAAGGGAACCTGTCATCACCTATGAGAACCATAAACTAAATTATCACACTCATAGGTCATAGGTCATGTCCCGAGGAGTCAATGGATGTGCTTTTAATACTCACGGGGCTCATCGTTACCATGCTGTCACCCTTGAAAATCGGTACACAGAGCAGTGGACTCATCTATGCAGGCTTTAAGAACAATGGGAGTGACTATGCACATCTACTGAGATGAGTCCACTGCACGGTGCGCACTCACTTTTCAGAGGGTGACAGTTCAGGAACAGGAAGTACATCCACATCTCAGGTGAGTGCCATAAGAGTTTCTGCTGCTGATAGGGAATGACAGGTTACGCTATCCATGCAAATCAATGAGTTACCTCTGTAATGCAGGACAGGACAGGTACTCTGGAGGGAAAGAAGTTTTTGTAAATCGCTCTCCAAACTGGCCGAAAGGGACAAGAACCTTCAAAGTAGGACTCTACTTACTATTAACTCACAATTCCCTAACAGGGTACATGAAAATGGGGTTTCTCAACTTGACAGTTCCTCTGAAAACTTTTATACTAATATTGTTACCAGTGGCCACAGGTTTCTCAAGGTTCTCAGAGAGGTTTGGTCTATTACACGGACTATCATTAGCCATTACCTTTAGAACTTCCTCAGAAAACGCTTTGCTTTTTCTATGTATTTTATCACAAAAAGCAACAGACTGCGGGTCGTACTCCATGTAATGTGGTTGAGGGATTACAGAGCGCATCCTTAGCCTTAGGCCATCACTATAAAATCCCACAACACCTGATACAACAGTACAGAAAAACTATTTTTTCTTTAAAAAGGTTTATAAGATTTGTAAAATAAGCAGAACATTATATTTTCTGAGTATCTACAGTAAGCAGCACAATGATGCTCTAATGACATTTTCTTTAGAACATGCATTTCTGTCAGCTAAGGGGTACCGTGATGGGGACGGACAGTACCCCACTGAATGGGAAATTTATTACTGGGCGGAAGGAAAAGGGAGAGTTTAATAAATTATCTTTCTATACTCCTCACTTTTAATTTTGGGGAGTAGCTATACAGTACATTCTACTTCACATCTCTTAGTCCCATGCTATTATCCCAGAAATTTGGCGAAATACATTGGACACAGTAACATGTATGAAAGCTCAGGCTTATCCAGTTAGATGGCAGCTTCCCTGTAAGTTTATGTCAGATCTTCTAATAGGTGACACTGAAGATATTGGGAAGTTTGGTATACAAATGAGACAGTCGGCTCATGCCTCCCTTTGCAGTCTCCACAAGGAGAAATTGTACCCCTGCCGACCCATGGCAGGCCTCTCAGCCAGCCTACTGCACACTGAAAAAGGACAAAAACCCCAAACAGCCTAATTGTACATGATTATCTTCTTCTGCAGAGGAGAGACTGGTTTGGCTTATATTCTTGGTCATATTATAAGGTCGGACATTCACTTACAGCGGCATTGCTACGTCGTCATACCCTCTCCCATTTGCACACATATACGGCGATGACACACGAGGTGCTTTGATAGAGGTGACACAGAGGCAGCGAGGATTATCAGCCTGAACTCATTTATTATTGACAGTTAAATACAGACAATGTCACGACACCGACAACAGGTCTAACATTACACTCATTACTAATGAATTACAGTCACTCAACGGGTACAGGAACCGGCTGCGACCCCATTACCTCTGTCCTCGGGTCAGGTGTTACTCCAGCCAACCGCACAGGGCTATAGACTGACATGGGATGCAAGCGTGATGACAGATGTATGACGAGACACTAAAGCTTGATGAAGACCCATAAGAATGTTATTTGCACCTTATATGCGGTCACGGCCGTTATATATATTGGAGATAAGTACTGTAGGCTCTGACTCGTATTAGTGACGCTGTACATGGACTTGGACGTCCTGCTGTATCCTTTCATACACCCAGTGCTGTTGGGGAAACCGCTGTGAGGATTGACTGGATGACGAGACACTAGACGGCTCACTCTGGTAGGCTAGCTGTATCACCATGACTAGGACTGCTACATTCTGCATAGGGTATACAACTATAACGGGTGGGAATCCCAGAGAAGGTATAAATAAGGACACTTCACCATAGAGAAGACAAGCACCAAAAACAAAATTAATTCAAGTACCTCAGGAAAAGCAAAGAGCTGAGAGTGGGAGGATGACGGCGGCGGTGCGGGCCCGCCATGATAAACATGGACGTGAAAGGTTCCATGTCCGAGTCCTGATTACAAGGAGGTGATGCCAGACTGCCACGTAAGACTCTCCCCCTCCGCTGGTCACATGTGTAACACATACAGTACATCCTCCATGGCCGAGATGTGGGGGTGCTACGCATCCAAGCACAGCATATATATTCTTGGATGTAAACATATACCCTGCATACAGCGGTCAGCAATAAGACATGTAAAGAGAGGATGGAGACAAAGCTGGAACCGATAATCTTCCGACCACCGAGTATCACAGAATGACTAAATGAAGTCCACAGCAAGATCTTCACCTCTGCTTGGACCAACAACGCCAGATGTACCCTAATGAGGCGAGGGCAGGATGCCAGCACTGCTCAGAGCTCAGCTTACCTCGCACTGGACCCAGGAGCCTGTGACCACCTCCCTTCGGGGGGCTCTGGCCACAGATGAATGTGAAGCTGGGAGAGGGTCTGGTTTGAGGCGAGTTCTGTTGACTGCTGCTGCTGCTGGTGCCGTTACTGAAGCTCCGCGTTCGGTTTTGATTATTCTCCGAGAAGGAGGACGAAGCAATACTGCAGGCAAGAATGGGCCAAGAATATATATAAAACACAGGAGGAGCCGGAAATACAAAATACAATACGGAAGAGGACTTCCAATAGGTGCTGCGGTACAGGCATTCAACCATCTCATTTGCATATCAAATTTCCCAGAGGAGCATTGCATGACCTTTAAAAGTTCTTACGCCTACTCGGCGCTCTCCACAAGGAGTAACGGTACCATAAGGAACAATACGCACAAACAGCAGACAAAGCGGCTTTAGTTTTCATATTATGGTGTCTGGGAACCAATACATTAAGGGGTTGTACCAAGATTGAATTTTAACCCCTCCACGTGCCAAAACATACATTTACACCATGGGGGTGCTGGATCTGTATGAAACGAAATCAGCAGCTAATCCCCCCCTTACAATGAGGGTGCTGGTTGTCTGACAGCTAACACCCGCCCACAACAGAAGCAATCAGGGTGAGTGCCGATCGTGGCTGTTAATCCTTTAAATGCCCTAACTGGTATTCAGGGGGTCCCAGGCAGCCCTCTGAAAATGAGATTGTGATGTGCTGTTCGGCTGCTATGGCAGTCTAGAGCCTTCTTGCAGAACTAACTGAGCTCATCCTAAACGGCTGCGGGGTTAAAGGGGTGTTCCAACAAATCGGACACTTTTTTAAAAATTTTTTCAGCTTTCCCCCATCAACTGGATGGGTGAAAAACTTATAAGTCGTGGGGGTCCGACCGCTGGGACCCCCACTGACCCTGAGAACGGGGAGCCCGTGTCCACCCTATTTCACGGTTCAAGACACGCTGCTTTCTGTAGTGTAGTAGGGAGTGGTCACACATGCCAAAAAGGTGTTAACTACCAATGAGGTCACCAGGGATCTACGGAGCAGGGTCAGGAGCTAGGCTCGCTCCATACATGGCGGGTGCCAGCTGTTTAACCACTTAGATGCTGCACTCACTGCTGGCTGTGGCATCTAGATTGTTGGAGAGGGGGGTTTCCTCCAAGTTGATGCCACACTTGACACGGCAAAACATTACAGAGGGCTCGCTCCCATTTGTGACAGCACATAACTTAGCAGGTGACTGCCAGGAGCTGGCGTTGGGACAGCTTCTAGGCCAGCTCCTTTCTTGGCACTACCTTGTATCACATTGCTGGTTCCACACCTCCCAGAGGATGACAGAACTTGTAGCTTTTCAATGCAGACTGTCTGTGCAGCAACACTGGGGTTCAGTATGAGACCCAAAAAGGTTTTCTGACTGGAAAATACTTCAAGAAGTATTCTGGGGATCTATATTTGGGGCGCCCCCTTGAACAGTGTTTCTGGGGGACAGGACAGGGCTACCACAAACACAACGTTCCCTTTGTATTGGTTCTTGTGGTTTGACACGGACACCTACCTGCTGGCCTTAGTAGGAGTCTTGGGGCCCTTTTTCCTCGACCCTCCACCAGTGACTGCTTTGGTATTCCGAACATGTTTCAGCATCCACGCCCGTAGGTTGGAGAGACCGCTGTACTCAGACATAACGAGTCGAGGCCATGGGTTACACTCCTCAATATCCAGCGCCGCGACAGCAATGGCTCTGCCAACCTGGAAGACGGAAAGAGTGCGACTGGTGAAGAGTAGATGCCAGGGCAGGGCAGGCATTTATGTTGATGCTCACGAACACCGCGAAACACTCTGCTAATAAATAATGGCGGCTCTCACTAGACAGTCTGAGGCTAGAATCACACGGGACAGCGAGATATTAACATCACATTGTTGTTCATGCAACCTTTGAGCGTCAGCAATGCTTTTTTTTGTGAAAAATCACGCATCGCCGCCGCCCACGAGGCAATAGGAGTTAATAATCATAAAAACGCATTGCAATAAACAAAAGAAAAAACACTGACATGGGGAGATATGGGGGAGGAAATAAAAAAAATCTATAAAATCACAAAACGCAGAAAGATACAGACATGCCACCGCAAGAGTGAAAACATCGTGAATGCGAGTGAGACCACCGAAAATCACTGAGTGAAGGCGCAGAATTCTGAAACAAGCTCGCATGGCAAATCTGGGAAATTGTATCGCCCATCGAAAACGGCCCAACTCAGAGAATTAAGGAGGAGCTACAAGACAACTTGGGGGCGTGACATCGAGGTGCATCTGCCATCAGCCAGAGAAACCAAGTCATCTTGTAGATATATACAGGATCTTATGGCCAGCCTTCGGATCTCTCAGAAGGCCCCCGACTGCCATGACAGCCGCACGGCAACCCGCAAACTCATTGACAGTGGCATTTCAAGGGTTAACAGCTCCGCTCAGCCGCACGGCTTATCAGAGCTGTTACAGGTGGATGTAAGAGACAGCCGGGAGCAGGGCTGTATGGAGCGAGATCGCCCCACGATCTCTCTCCAGACATGCCCTGAACGTGCGGGATGTAGCTGTACCTCCAGAAGTGGCAAGGTGCTATATTTAAATAATAACAGCTTTGCATCGGCATGGAAATTAGACGTTGCCAAGTGGGGTATCGAGCAGAGCTTCTGGGCCAGATATCGTGCTCTCGCCTGTGAGCGTACCCTCACTCACAAACTCCCACAATGTAGTGCTTACGTCACATGCAGCACTACATTTCCCCCAGTGCAGCACAGCAGAGCACATTACGTACAGACAGGGGGCAGCAGTGACACGCGGCATATCAAATGTTTGCTGCCAACCTCGGTCTCGTACAACTACCCTACCATCTCACAAAGCACCGCCCTAATCCGCTGGTCAGACGGCAGGTCCAGATTGCCCCTGCCAATCAGCAAGTGTAGACACAAGGACAACAGTTAGCGAAAAGGGCAATGCTTATCACCTGCTCAAATATGTCAGTGGTGAACTTTGGAGGGAAAGCAGGCGGTGGCGGAGGGGTGGCTCTCCCATTGTCGTGGCACGTCCCAGGGATGGTGTTCACACAGCGGCCGGTGTTATAGTTACACTCCAGCGTGTAGCTGAAACAGAATCACAATGACAAACAAAGTTGATGAGATCGCCGGACTGGCAGGGCGATTGTGTCCGTGCTGTATGGGTTGCAGAGCAGACATGAGTAATGCATTCAGGAGAGTTGCCCTGTGTCACATGACCACAGGGGGCCGGCCTTCATCTTACCTGTGAATGATCCCCATGGCTTTGTGAATGGCCACACGGCCGCTGCCCTCTTTGGACTGACCGTCGCGCTTGTCCTTTGCGTACATGTTTTTTTCCGAGAAATTGCAGCCCATGAAATCGAAGTGAGCAGAGTTCAGGGAGATAAGCTTCGGATATAACAGGTTCTCCACCTGCAGCACAGAGACCAGAAATGTAACAAGCGGGCAGTATTATAGTAGTTATATTCTTGTACATAGGAGCAGTATTATAGTAGTTATATTCTTGTACATAGGGAGCAGTATTATAGTAGTTATATTCTTGTACATAGGGGGCAGTATTATAGTAGTTATATTCTTGTACATAGGGGCAGTATTATAGTAGTTATATTCTTGTACATAGGGGGCAGTATTATAGTAGTTATATTCTTGTACATAGGGGCAGTATTATAGTAGTTATATTCTTGTACATAGGGGGCAGTATTATAGTAGTTATATTCTTGTACATAGGGGCAGTATTATAGTAGTTATATTCTTGTACATAGGGGGGCAGTATTATAGTAGTTATATTCTTGTACATAGGGGGCAGTATTATAGTAGTTATATTCTTGTACATAGGGGGGCAGTATTGTAGTAGTTATATTCTTGTATATAGGGGGCAGTATTATAGTAGTTATATTCTTGTACATAGGAGGCAGTATTATAGTAGTTATATTCTTGTACATAGGAGGCAGTATTATAGTAGTTATATTCTTGTACATAGGGGACAGTATTATAGTAGTTATATTCTTGTACATAGGGGGCAGTATTATAGTAGTTATATTCTTGTACATAGGGGGCAGTATGATAGTAGTTATATTCTTGTACATAGGGGGCAGTATTATAGTAGGTATATTCTTGTACATAGGGGGCAGTATTATAGTAGTTATATTCTTGTACATAGGGGACAGTATTATAGTAGTTATATTCTTGTACATAGGAGCAGTATTATAGTAGTTATATTCTTGTACATAGGAGGCAGTAATATAGTAGTTATATTCTTGTACATAGAGGGCAGTATTATAGTAGTTATATTCTTGTACATAGGGGGGCAGTATTATAGTAGTTATATTCTTGTACATAGGGGGCAGCATTATAGTAGTTTTATTCTTGTACATAGGGGGCAGTATTATAGTAGTTATATTCTTGTACATAGGAAGCAGTATTATAATAGTTATATTCTTGTACATAGGGGGCAGTATTATAGTAGTTATATTCTTGTACATAGGGAGCAGTATTATAGTAGTTATATTCTTGTACATAGGGGGCAGTATTATAGTAGTTATATTTTTGTACATAGGAAGCAGTATTATAATAGTTATATTCTTGTACATAGGGGGCAGTATTATAGTAGTTATATTCTTGTACATAGAGGGCAGTATTATAGTAGTTATATTCTTGTACATAGGAAGTAGTATTATAATAGTTATATTCTTGTACATAGGGGGCAGTATTATAGTAGTTATATTCTTGTACATAGGGAGCAGTATTATAGTAGTTATATTCTTGTACATAGGGGGCAGTATTATAGTAGTTATATTCTTGTACATAGGGGGCAGTATTATAATAGTTATATTCTTGTACATAGGGAGCAGTATTATAGTAGTTATATTCTTGTACATAGGAAGCAGTATTATAATAGTTATATTCTTGTACATAGAGGGCAGTATTATAGTAGTTATATTCTTGTACATAGAGGGCAGTTTTATAGTAGTTATATTCTTGTACATAGGGGGCAGTATTATAGTAGTTATATTCCTGTTCATAGGAGGCAGTATTATAGTAGTTATATTCCTGTTCATAGGAGGCAGTATTATAGTAGTTATATTCTTGTACATAGGGGGCAGTATTATAGTAGTTATATTCTTGTACATAGGAGCAGTATTATAGTAGTTATATTCTTGTACATAGGAGGCAGTATTATAGTAGTTATATTCTTGTACATAGGGAGCAGTATTATAGTAGTTATATTCTTGTACATAGGGGGCAGTATTATAGTAGTTATATTCTTGTACATAGAGGGCAGTATTATAGTAGTTATATTCTTGTACATAGGGGGCAGTATTATAGTAGTTATATTATAGTGGTTATATTCTTGTATATAGGGGGCAGTATTATAATAGTTATATTCTTGTACATAGAGGGCAGTATTATAGTAGTTATATTCTTGTACATAGGAAGCAGTATTATAATAGTTATATTCTTGTACATAGAGGGCAGTATTATAGTAGTTATATTCTTGTACATAGAGGGCAGTTTTATAGTAGTTATATTCTTGTACATAGGGGGCAGTATTATAGTAGTTATATTCCTGTTCATAGGGGGCAGTATTATAGCAGTTATATTCTTGTACATAGGGGGCAGTATTATAGTAGTTATATTCTTGTACATAGGGGGCAGTATTATAGTAGTTATATTCTTGTACATAGGGGGCAGTATTATAGTAGTTATATTCTTGTACATAGGGGGCAGTATTATAGTAGTTATATTCTTGTACATAGGGAGCAGTATTATAGTAGTTATATTCTTGTACATAGGGGGCAGTATTATAGCAGTTATATTCTTGTACATAGGGGGTAGTTTTATAGTAGTTATATTCTTGTACATAGGGGGCAGTATTATAGTAGTTATATTCTTGTACATAGGGGGCAGTATTATAGTAGTTATATTCTTGTACATAGGAGCAGTATTATAGTAGTTATATTCTTGTACATAGGGGGCAGTATTATAGTAATTATATTCTTGTACATAGGGGCAGTATTATAGTAGTTATATTCTTGTACATAGGGGCCAGTATTATAGTAGTTATATTCTTGTACATAGGGGGCAGTATTATAGTAGTTATATTCTTGTACATAGGGGGCAGTATTATAGTAGTTATATTCTTGTACATAGGGGGGCAGTATTGTAGTAGTTATATTCTTGTATATAGGGGGCAGTATTATAGTAGTTATATTCTTGTACATAGGAGGCAGTATTATAGTAGTTATATTCTTGTACATAGGAGGCAGTATTATAGTAGTTATATTCTTGTACATAGGGGACAGTATTATAGTAGTTATATTCTTGTACATAGGGGGCAGTATTATAGTAGTTATATTCTTGTACATAGGGGGCAGTATGATAGTAGTTATATTCTTGTACATAGGGGGCAGTATTATAGTAGGTATATTCTTGTACATAGGGGGCAGTATTATAGTAGTTATATTCTTGTACATAGGGGACAGTATTATAGTAGTTATATTCTTGTACATAGGAGCAGTATTATAGTAGTTATATTCTTGTACATAGGAGGCAGTAATATAGTAGTTATATTCTTGTACATAGAGGGCAGTATTATAGTAGTTATATTCTTGTACATAGGGGGGCAGTATTATAGTAGTTATATTCTTGTACATAGGGGGCAGCATTATAGTAGTTTTATTCTTGTACATAGGGGGCAGTATTATAGTAGTTATATTCTTGTACATAGGAAGCAGTATTATAATAGTTATATTCTTGTACATAGGGGGCAGTATTATAGTAGTTATATTCTTGTACATAGGGAGCAGTATTATAGTAGTTATATTCTTGTACATAGGGGGCAGTATTATAGTAGTTATATTTTTGTACATAGGAAGCAGTATTATAATAGTTATATTCTTGTACATAGGGGGCAGTATTATAGTAGTTATATTCTTGTACATAGAGGGCAGTATTATAGTAGTTATATTCTTGTACATAGGAAGTAGTATTATAATAGTTATATTCTTGTACATAGGGGGCAGTATTATAGTAGTTATATTCTTGTACATAGGGAGCAGTATTATAGTAGTTATATTCTTGTACATAGGGGGCAGTATTATAGTAGTTATATTCTTGTACATAGGGGGCAGTATTATAATAGTTATATTCTTGTACATAGGGAGCAGTATTATAGTAGTTATATTCTTGTACATAGGAAGCAGTATTATAATAGTTATATTCTTGTACATAGAGGGCAGTATTATAGTAGTTATATTCTTGTACATAGAGGGCAGTTTTATAGTAGTTATATTCTTGTACATAGGGGGCAGTATTATAGTAGTTATATTCCTGTTCATAGGAGGCAGTATTATAGTAGTTATATTCCTGTTCATAGGAGGCAGTATTATAGTAGTTATATTCTTGTACATAGGGGGCAGTATTATAGTAGTTATATTCTTGTACATAGGAGCAGTATTATAGTAGTTATATTCTTGTACATAGGAGGCAGTATTATAGTAGTTATATTCTTGTACATAGGGAGCAGTATTATAGTAGTTATATTCTTGTACATAGGGGGCAGTATTATAGTAGTTATATTCTTGTACATAGAGGGCAGTATTATAGTAGTTATATTCTTGTACATAGGGGGCAGTATTATAGTAGTTATATTATAGTGGTTATATTCTTGTATATAGGGGGCAGTATTATAATAGTTATATTCTTGTACATAGAGGGCAGTATTATAGTAGTTATATTCTTGTACATAGGAAGCAGTATTATAATAGTTATATTCTTGTACATAGAGGGCAGTATTATAGTAGTTATATTCTTGTACATAGAGGGCAGTTTTATAGTAGTTATATTCTTGTACATAGGGGGCAGTATTATAGTAGTTATATTCCTGTTCATAGGGGGCAGTATTATAGCAGTTATATTCTTGTACATAGGGGGCAGTATTATAGTAGTTATATTCTTGTACATAGGGGGCAGTATTATAGTAGTTATATTCTTGTACATAGGGGGCAGTATTATAGTAGTTATATTCTTGTACATAGGGGGCAGTATTATAGTAGTTATATTCTTGTACATAGGGAGCAGTATTATAGTAGTTATATTCTTGTACATAGGGGGCAGTATTATAGCAGTTATATTCTTGTACATAGGGGGTAGTTTTATAGTAGTTATATTCTTGTACATAGGGGGCAGTATTATAGTAGTTATATTCTTGTACATAGGGGGCAGTATTATAGTAGTTATATTCTTGTACATAGGAGCAGTATTATAGTAGTTATATTCTTGTACATAGGGGGCAGTATTATAGTAATTATATTCTTGTACATAGGGGCAGTATTATAGTAGTTATATTCTTGTACATAGGGGCCAGTATTATAGTAGTTATATTCTTGTACATAGGGGCCAGTATTATAGTAGTTATATTCTTGAACATAGGGGCAGTATTATAGTAGTTATATTCTTGTATATAGGGGCAGTATTATAGTAATTATATTCTTGTACATAGGGGCAGTATTATAGTAGTTATATTCTTGTACATAGGAGGCAGTATTATAGTAGTTATATTCTTGTACATAGGAGCAGTATTATAGTAGTTATATTCTTGTACATAGGGAGCAGTATTATAGTAGTTATATTCTTGTACATAGGGGGCAGTATTATAGCAGTTATATTCTTGTACATAGGGGGTAGTTTTATAGTAGTTATATTCTTGTACATATGAGCCAGTATTATAGTAGTTATATTCCTGTACATAGGAGGCAGTATTATAGTAGTTATATTCTTGTACATAGGGGGCAGTATTATAGTAGTAATATTCTTGTACATAGGGGGCAGTATTATAGTAGTTATATTCTTGTACATAGGGGGCAGTATTATAGTAGTTATATTCTTGTACATAGGGGGCAGTATTATAGTAGTTATATTCTTGTACATAGGGGGCAGTATTATAGTAGTTATATTCTTGTACATAGGGGCAGTATTATAGTAGTTATATTCTTGTACATAGGAGGCAGTATTATAGTAGTTATATTCTTGTACATAGGGGCAGTATTATAGTAGTTATATTCTTGTACATAGGAGGCAGTATTATAGTAGTTATATTCTTGTACATAGGGGGCAGTATTATAGTAGTAATATTCTTGTACATAGGGGGCAGTATTATAGTAGTTATATTCTTGTACATAGGAACCAGTATTATAGTAGTTATATTCTTGGACATAGGGGGTAGTATTATAGTAGTTATATTCCTGTACATAGGAGGCAGTATTATAGTAGTTATATTCTTGGACATAGGGGGTAGTATTATAGTAGTTATATTCCTGTACATAGGAGGCAGTATTATAGTATTTATATTCTTGTACATAGGGGGTAGTATTATAGTAGTTATATTCCTGTACATAGGAGGCAGTATTATAGTAGTTATATTCTTGTACATAGGGGGCAGTATTATAGTAGTTATATTCTTGTACATAGAGGGGCAGTATTATAGTAATTATATTCTTGTACATAGGGGCAGTATTATAGTAATTATATTCTTGTACATAGGGGGCAGTATTATAGTAGTTATATTCTTGTACATAGGAGCAGTATTATAGTAATTATATTCTTGTACATAGGGGCAGTATTATAGTAATTATATTCTTGTACATAGGGGGCAGTATTATAGTAGTTATATTCTTGTACATAGGAGCAGTGTTATAGTAGTTATATTCTTGTACATAGGGGGCAGTATTATAGTAGTTATATTCTTGTACATAGGGAGCAGTATTATAGTAGTTATATTCTTGTACATAGGAGGAAGTATTATAGTAATTATATTCTTGTATATAGGGGCAGCATTATAGTAATTATATTCTTGTACATAGGGACAGTATTATAGTAGTTATATTCTTGTACATAGGAGCAGTATTATAGTAGTTATATTCTTGTACATAGGGGGCAGTATTATAGTAATTATATTCTTGTACATAGGGGCAGTATTATAGTAGTTATATTCTTGTACATAGGGGCCAGTATTATAGTAGTTATATTCTTGTACATAGGGGCCAGTATTATAGTAGTTATATTCTTGAACATAGGGGCAGTATTATAGTAGTTATATTCTTGTATATAGGGGCAGTATTATAGTAATTATATTCTTGTACATAGGGGCAGTATTATAGTAGTTATATTCTTGTACATAGGAGGCAGTATTATAGTAGTTATATTCTTGTACATAGGAGCAGTATTATAGTAGTTATATTCTTGTACATAGGGAGCAGTATTATAGTAGTTATATTCTTGTACATAGGGGGCAGTATTATAGCAGTTATATTCTTGTACATAGGGGGTAGTTTTATAGTAGTTATATTCTTGTACATATGAGCCAGTATTATAGTAGTTATATTCCTGTACATAGGAGGCAGTATTATAGTAGTTATATTCTTGTACATAGGGGGCAGTATTATAGTAGTAATATTCTTGTACATAGGGGGCAGTATTATAGTAGTTATATTCTTGTACATAGGAGCCAGTATTATAGTAGTTATATTCTTGTACATAGGGGGCAGTATTATAGTAGTTATATTCTTGGACATAGGGGGTAGTATTATAGTAGTTATATTCCTGTACATAGGAGGCAGTATTATAGTAGTTATATTCTTGAAAAAGGGGGTAGTATTATAGTAGTTATATTCCTGTACATAGGAGGCAGTATTATAGTATTTATATTCTTGTACATAGGGGGTAGTATTATAGTAGTTATATTCCTGTACATAGGAGGCAGTATTATAGTAGTTATATTCTTGTATATAGGGGGGCAGTATTATAGTAGTTATATTCTTGTACATAGGGGGCAGTATTATAGTAGTTATATTCTTGTACATAGAGGGGCAGTATTATAGTAATTATATTCTTGTACATAGGGGCAGTATTATAGTAATTATATTCTTGTACATAGGGGGCAGTATTATAGTAGTTATATTCTTGTACATAGGGGGCAGTATTATAGTAGTTATATTCTTGTACATAGGAGCAGTGTTATAGTAATTATATTCTTGTACATAGGGGCAGTATTATAGTAATTATATTCTTGTACATAGGGGTAGTATTATAGTAGTTATATTCTTGTACATAGGGGGCAGTATTATAGTAATTATATTCTGGTACATGGGGGCAGTATTATAGTAGTTATATTCTTGTACATAGGGAGCAGTATTATAGTAGTTATATTCTTGTACATAGGGGCAGTATTATAGTAGTTATATTCTTGTACATAGGGGCAGTATTATAGAAGTTATATTCTTGTACATAGGGGGCAGTATTATAGTACTTATATTCTTGTACATAGGGGCAGTATTATAGTACTTATATTCTTGTACATAGGGGCAGTATTATAGTAGTTATATTCTTGTACATAGGGGTAGTATTATAGTAGTTATATTCTTGTACATAGGGGGTAGTATTATAGTAGTTATATTCTTGTACATAGGGGGCAGTATTATAGTAGTTATATTCTTGTACATAGAGGGCAGTATTATAGTAGTTATATTCTTGTACATAGGGGGAAGTATTATAGTAGTTATATTCTTGTACATAGGGAGCAGTATTATAGTAGTTATATTCTTGTACATAGGGAGCAGTATTAGAGTAGTTATATTCTTGTACATAGGAGGCAGTATTATAGTAGTTATATTCTTGTACAAAGGAGCAGTATTATAGTACTTATATTCTTGTATGCACGGGACAGTATTATAGTACTTATATTCTTGTATATAGGGGACAGTATTATAGTAGTTATATTCTTGTACATAAGGGACAGTATTATAGTAGTTATATTCTTGTACATAGGGGACAGTATTATAGTAGTTATATTCTTGTACATAGGGGGCAGTATTATAGTAGTTATATTCTTGTACATAGGGGGCAGTATTATAGTAGTTATATTCTTGTACATATGGGGCAGTATTATAGTAGTTATATCCTTGTACACAGGGGACAGTATTATAGTAGTTATATTCTTGTACATAGGGGGCAGTATTATAGTAGTTATATACTTGTACATAGGGGGCAGTATTATAGTAGTTATATTCTTGTACATAGGGGGCAGTATTATAGTAGTTATATACTTGTACATAGGGGGCAGTATTATAGTAGTTATATTATTGTACATAGGGGACAGTATTATAGTAGTTATATTCTTGTACATAGGGGACAGTATTATAGTAGTTATATTCTTGTACATAGGGGGCAGTATTATAGTAGTTATATACTTGTACATAGGGGGCAGTATTATAGTAGTTATATACTTGTACATAGGGGGCAGTATTATAGTAGTTATATACTTGTACATATGGAGCAGTATTATAGTAGTTATATTCTTGTACATAGGAGGCAGTATGATAGTAGTTATATTCTTGTACATAGGGGCAGTATTATAGTAGTTATATTCTTGTACATAGGGGGCAGTATTACAGTAGTTATATTCTTGTACATAGGGGCAGTATTATAGTAGTTATATTCTTGTACATAGGGGGCAGTATTATAGTAGTTATATTCTTGTACATAGGGGCAGTATTATAGTAGTTATATTCTTGTACATAGGAGCAGTATTATAGTAGTTATATTCTTGTACATAGGAGTAGTATTATAGTAGTTATATTCTTGTACATAGGGACAGTATTATAGTAGTTATATTCTTGTACATAGGGGGCAGTATTATAGTAGTTATATTATTGTACATAGGGGACAGTATTATAGTAGTTATATTCTTGTACATAGGGGACAGTATTATAGTAGTTATATTCTTGTACATAGGGGGCAGTATTATAGTAGTTATATACTTGTACATAGGGGGCAGTATTATAGTAGTTATATTCTTGTACATATGGAGCAATATTATAGTAGTTATATTCTTGTACATAGGAGGCAGTATGATAGTAGTTATATTCTTGTACATAGGGGGTAGTATTATAGTAGTTGTATTCTTGTACATAGGGGGCAGTATTATAGTAGTTATATTATTGTACATAGGGGGCAGTATTATAGTAGTTATACACATGTACATAGGGGCAGTATTATAGTAGTTATATTCTTGTACATAGGGGGCAGTATTATAGTAGTTATATTCTTGTACATAGAAGCAGTATTATAGTAGTTATATTCTTGTACATAGGGGGCAGTATTATAGTATTTATATTCTTGTACATAGAAGCAGTATTATAGTAGTTATATTCTTGTACATAGGGGGCAGTATTATAGTAGTTATATTCTTGTACATAGAAGCAGTATTATAGTAGTTATATTCTTGTACATAGGGGGCAGTATTATAGTAGTTATATTCTTGTACATAGGGGAGCAGTATTATAGTAGTTATATTCTTGTACATAGGAGGCATTATTATAGTAATTATATTCTGGTACATGGGGGCAGTATTATAGTAGTTATATTCTTGTACATAGGGACAGTATTATAGTAGTAATATTCTTGTACATAGGGGACAGTATTATAGTAGTTATATTCTTGTACATAGGGGGCAGTATTATAGTAGTTATCTTCTTGTACATAGGGGACAGTATTATAGTAGTTATATTCTTGTACATAGGAGGCAGTATTATAGTATTTATATTCTTGTACATAGGGGGTAGTATTATAGTAGTTATATTCCTGTACATAGGAGGCAGTATTATAGTAGTTATATTCTTGTACATAGGGGGCAGTATTATAGTAGTTATATTCTTGTACATAGAGGGGCAGTATTATAGTAATTATATTCTTGTACATAGGGGCAGTATTATAGTAATTATATTCTTGTACATAGGGGGCAGTATTATAGTAGTTATATTCTTGTACATAGGAGCAGTATTATAGTAATTATATTCTTGTACATAGGGGCAGTATTATAGTAATTATATTCTTGTACATAGGGGGCAGTATTATAGTAGTTATATTCTTGTACATAGGAGCAGTGTTATAGTAGTTATATTCTTGTACATAGGGGGCAGTATTATAGTAGTTATATTCTTGTACATAGGGAGCAGTATTATAGTAGTTATATTCTTGTACATAGGAGGAAGTATTATAGTAATTATATTCTTGTATATAGGGGCAGCATTATAGTAATTATATTCTTGTACATAGGGACAGTATTATAGTAGTTATATTCTTGTACATAGGAGCAGTATTATAGTAGTTATATTCTTGTACATAGGGGGCAGTATTATAGTAATTATATTCTTGTACATAGGGGCAGTATTATAGTAGTTATATTCTTGTACATAGGGGCCAGTATTATAGTAGTTATATTCTTGTACATAGGGGCCAGTATTATAGTAGTTATATTCTTGAACATAGGGGCAGTATTATAGTAGTTATATTCTTGTATATAGGGGCAGTATTATAGTAATTATATTCTTGTACATAGGGGCAGTATTATAGTAGTTATATTCTTGTACATAGGAGGCAGTATTATAGTAGTTATATTCTTGTACATAGGAGCAGTATTATAGTAGTTATATTCTTGTACATAGGGAGCAGTATTATAGTAGTTATATTCTTGTACATAGGGGGCAGTATTATAGCAGTTATATTCTTGTACATAGGGGGTAGTTTTATAGTAGTTATATTCTTGTACATATGAGCCAGTATTATAGTAGTTATATTCCTGTACATAGGAGGCAGTATTATAGTAGTTATATTCTTGTACATAGGGGGCAGTATTATAGTAGTAATATTCTTGTACATAGGGGGCAGTATTATAGTAGTTATATTCTTGTACATAGGAGCCAGTATTATAGTAGTTATATTCTTGTACATAGGGGGCAGTATTATAGTAGTTATATTCTTGGACATAGGGGGTAGTATTATAGTAGTTATATTCCTGTACATAGGAGGCAGTATTATAGTAGTTATATTCTTGAAAAAGGGGGTAGTATTATAGTAGTTATATTCCTGTACATAGGAGGCAGTATTATAGTATTTATATTCTTGTACATAGGGGGTAGTATTATAGTAGTTATATTCCTGTACATAGGAGGCAGTATTATAGTAGTTATATTCTTGTATATAGGGGGGCAGTATTATAGTAGTTATATTCTTGTACATAGGGGGCAGTATTATAGTAGTTATATTCTTGTACATAGAGGGGCAGTATTATAGTAATTATATTCTTGTACATAGGGGCAGTATTATAGTAATTATATTCTTGTACATAGGGGGCAGTATTATAGTAGTTATATTCTTGTACATAGGGGGCAGTATTATAGTAGTTATATTCTTGTACATAGGAGCAGTGTTATAGTAATTATATTCTTGTACATAGGGGCAGTATTATAGTAATTATATTCTTGTACATAGGGGTAGTATTATAGTAGTTATATTCTTGTACATAGGGGGCAGTATTATAGTAATTATATTCTGGTACATGGGGGCAGTATTATAGTAGTTATATTCTTGTACATAGGGAGCAGTATTATAGTAGTTATATTCTTGTACATAGGGGCAGTATTATAGTAGTTATATTCTTGTACATAGGGGCAGTATTATAGAAGTTATATTCTTGTACATAGGGGGCAGTATTATAGTACTTATATTCTTGTACATAGGGGCAGTATTATAGTACTTATATTCTTGTACATAGGGGCAGTATTATAGTAGTTATATTCTTGTACATAGGGGTAGTATTATAGTAGTTATATTCTTGTACATAGGGGGTAGTATTATAGTAGTTATATTCTTGTACATAGGGGGCAGTATTATAGTAGTTATATTCTTGTACATAGGTGGCAGTATTATAGTAGTTATATTCTTGTACATATGAGCCAGTATTATAGTAGTTATATTCTTGTACATAGGGGGCAGTATTATAGCAGTTATATTCTTGTACATAGGGGGCAGTATTATAGTAGTTATTTTCTTGTACATAGGGGCAGTATTATAGTAGTTATATTCTTGTACATAGGAGGCAGTATTATAGTAGTTATATTCTTGTACATAGGGGGCAGTATTATAGTAGTAATATTCTTTTACATAGGGGGCAGTATTATAGTAGTTATATTCTTGTACATAGGAACCAGTATTATAGTAGTTATATTCTTGTACATAGGGGGCAGTATTATAGTAGTTATATTCTTGTACAAAGGAGGCAGTATTATAGTATTTATATTCTTGTACATAGGGGGTAGTATTATAGTAGTTATATTCCTGTACATAGGAGGCAGTATTATAGTAGTTATATTCTTGTACATAGGGGGCAGTATTATAGTAGTTATATTCTTGTACATAGAGGGGCAGTATTATAGTAATTATATTCTTGTACATAGGGGCAGTATTATAGTAATTATATTCTTGTACATAGGGGGCAGTATTATAGTAGTTATATTCTTGTACATAGGAGCAGTATTATAGTAATTATATTCTTGTACATAGGGGCAGTATTATAGTAATTATATTCTTGTACATAGGGGGCAGTATTATAGTAGTTATATTCTTGTACATAGGAGCAGTATTATAGTAGTTATATTCTTGTACATAGGAGGAAGTATTATAGTAATTATATTCTTGTACATAGGGGCAGTATTATAGTAGTTATATTCTTGTATATAGGGGCAGCATTATAGTAATTATATTCTTGTACATAGGGACAGTATTATAGTAGTTATATTCTTGTACATAGTAGCAGTATTATAGTAGTTATATTCTTGTACATAGGGGGCAGTATTATAGTAATTATATTCTTGTACATAGGGGCAGTATTATAGTAGTTATATTCTTGTACATAGGGGCCAGTATTATAGTAGTTATATTCTTGTACATAGGGGCCAGTATTATAGTAGTTATATTCTTGAACATAGGGGCAGTATTATAGTAGTTATATTCTTGTATATAGGGGCAGTATTATAGTAATTATATTCTTGTACATAGGGGCAGTATTATAGTAGTTATATTCTTGTACATAGGAGGCAGTATTATAGTAGTTATATTCTTGTACATAGGAGCAGTATTATAGTAGTTATATTCTTGTACATAGGGAGCAGTATTATAGTAGTTATATTCTTGTACATAGGGGGCAGTATTATAGCAGTTATATTCTTGTACATAGGGGGTAGTTTTATAGTAGTTATATTCTTGTACATATGAGCCAGTATTATAGTAGTTATATTCCTGTACATAGGAGGCAGTATTATAGTAGTTATATTCTTGTACATAGGGGGCAGTATTATAGTAGTAATATTCTTGTACATAGGGGGCAGTATTATAGTAGTTATATTCTTGTACATAGGAGCCAGTATTATAGTAGTTATATTCTTGTACATAGGGGGCAGTATTATAGTAGTTATATTCTTGGACATAGGGGGTAGTATTATAGTAGTTATATTCCTGTACATAGGAGGCAGTATTATAGTAGTTATATTCTTGAAAAAGGGGGTAGTATTATAGTAGTTATATTCCTGTACATAGGAGGCAGTATTATAGTATTTATATTCTTGTACATAGGGGGTAGTATTATAGTAGTTATATTCCTGTACATAGGAGGCAGTATTATAGTAGTTATATTCTTGTATATAGGGGGGCAGTATTATAGTAGTTATATTCTTGTACATAGGGGGCAGTATTATAGTAGTTATATTCTTGTACATAGAGGGGCAGTATTATAGTAATTATATTCTTGTACATAGGGGCAGTATTATAGTAATTATATTCTTGTACATAGGGGGCAGTATTATAGTAGTTATATTCTTGTACATAGGGGGCAGTATTATAGTAGTTATATTCTTGTACATAGGAGCAGTGTTATAGTAATTATATTCTTGTACATAGGGGCAGTATTATAGTAATTATATTCTTGTACATAGGGGTAGTATTATAGTAGTTATATTCTTGTACATAGGGGGCAGTATTATAGTAATTATATTCTGGTACATGGGGGCAGTATTATAGTAGTTATATTCTTGTACATAGGGAGCAGTATTATAGTAGTTATATTCTTGTACATAGGGGCAGTATTATAGTAGTTATATTCTTGTACATAGGGGCAGTATTATAGAAGTTATATTCTTGTACATAGGGGGCAGTATTATAGTACTTATATTCTTGTACATAGGGGCAGTATTATAGTACTTATATTCTTGTACATAGGGGCAGTATTATAGTAGTTATATTCTTGTACATAGGGGTAGTATTATAGTAGTTATATTCTTGTACATAGGGGGTAGTATTATAGTAGTTATATTCTTGTACATAGGGGGCAGTATTATAGTAGTTATATTCTTGTACATAGAGGGCAGTATTATAGTAGTTATATTCTTGTACATAGGGGGAAGTATTATAGTAGTTATATTCTTGTACATAGGGAGCAGTATTATAGTAGTTATATTCTTGTACATAGGGAGCAGTATTAGAGTAGTTATATTCTTGTACATAGGAGGCAGTATTATAGTAGTTATATTCTTGTACAAAGGAGCAGTATTATAGTACTTATATTCTTGTATGCACGGGACAGTATTATAGTACTTATATTCTTGTATATAGGGGACAGTATTATAGTAGTTATATTCTTGTACATAAGGGACAGTATTATAGTAGTTATATTCTTGTACATAGGGGACAGTATTATAGTAGTTATATTCTTGTACATAGGGGGCAGTATTATAGTAGTTATATTCTTGTACATAGGGGGCAGTATTATAGTAGTTATATTCTTGTACATATGGGGCAGTATTATAGTAGTTATATCCTTGTACACAGGGGACAGTATTATAGCAGTTATATTCTTGTACATAGGGGGCAGTATTATAGTAGTTATATACTTGTACATAGGGGGCAGTATTATAGTAGTTATATACTTGTACATAGGGGGCAGTATTATAGTAGTTATATTCTTGTACATAGGGGGCAGTATTATAGTAGTTATATACTTGTACATAGGGGGCAGTATTATAGTAGTTATATTATTGTACATAGGGGACAGTATTATAGTAGTTATATTCTTGTACATAGGGGACAGTATTATAGTAGTTATATTCTTGTACATAGGGGGCAGTATTATAGTAGTTATATACTTGTACATAGGGGGCAGTATTATAGTAGTTATATACTTGTACATAGGGGGCAGTATTATAGTAGTTATATACTTGTACATATGGAGCAGTATTATAGTAGTTATATTCTTGTACATAGGAGGCAGTATGATAGTAGTTATATTCTTGTACATAGGGGCAGTATTATAGTAGTTATATTCTTGTACATAGGGGGCAGTATTACAGTAGTTATATTCTTGTACATAGGGGCAGTATTATAGTAGTTATATTCTTGTACATAGGGGGCAGTATTATAGTAGTTATATTCTTGTACATAGGGGCAGTATTATAGTAGTTATATTCTTGTACATAGGAGCAGTATTATAGTAGTTATATTCTTGTACATAGGAGTAGTATTATAGTAGTTATATTCTTGTACATAGGGACAGTATTATAGTAGTTATATTCTTGTACATAGGGGGCAGTATTATAGTAGTTATATTATTGTACATAGGGGACAGTATTATAGTAGTTATATTCTTGTACATAGGGGACAGTATTATAGTAGTTATATTCTTGTACATAGGGGGCAGTATTATAGTAGTTATATACTTGTACATAGGGGGCAGTATTATAGTAGTTATATTCTTGTACATATGGAGCAATATTATAGTAGTTATATTCTTGTACATAGGAGGCAGTATGATAGTAGTTATATTCTTGTACATAGGGGGTAGTATTATAGTAGTTGTATTCTTGTACATAGGGGGCAGTATTATAGTAGTTATATTATTGTACATAGGGGGCAGTATTATAGTAGTTATACACATGTACATAGGGGCAGTATTATAGTAGTTATATTCTTGTACATAGGGGGCAGTATTATAGTAGTTATATTTTTGTACATAGAAGCAGTATTATAGTAGTTATATTCTTGTACATAGGGGGCAGTATTATAGTATTTATATTCTTGTACATAGAAGCAGTATTATAGTAGTTATATTCTTGTACATAGGGGGCAGTATTATAGTAGTTATATTCTTGTACATAGAAGCAGTATTATAGTAGTTATATTCTTGTACATAGGGGGCAGTATTATAGTAGTTATATTCTTGTACATAGGGGAGCAGTATTATAGTAGTTATATTCTTGTACATAGGAGGCATTATTATAGTAATTATATTCTGGTACATGGGGGCAGTATTATAGTAGTTATATTCTTGTACATAGGGACAGTATTATAGTAGTAATATTCTTGTACATAGGGGACAGTATTATAGTAGTTATATTCTTGTACATAGGGGGCAGTATTATAGTAGTTATCTTCTTGTACATAGGGGACAGTATTATAGTAGTTATATTCTTGTACGTAGGGGGCAGTATTATAGTAGTTATATTCTTGTACGTAGGGGGCAGTATTATAGTAGTTATACACGTGTACATAGGGGCAGTATTATAGTAGTTATATTCTTGTACATAGGGGGCAGTATTATAGTAGTTATATTCTTGTACATAGAAGCAGTATTATAGTAGTTATATTCTTGTACATAGGGGGCAGTATTATAGTAGTTATATTCTTGTACATAGAAGCAGTATTATAGTAGTTATATTCTTGTACATAGGGGGCAGTATTATAGTAGTTATATTCTTGTACATAGGGGCAGTATTATAGTAGTTATATTCTTGTACATAGGGGCAGTATTATAGTAGTTATATTCTTGTACATAGGGGCAGTATTATAGTAGTTATATTCTTGTACATAGGGGAGCAGTATTATAGTAGTTATATTCTTGTACATAGGAGGCATTATTATAGTAATTATATTCTGGTACATGGGGGCAGTATTATAGTAGTTATATTCTTGTACATAGGGACAGTATTATAGTAGTTATATTCTTGTACATAGGGGGCAGTATTATAGTAGTTATATTCTTGTACATAGAAGCAGTATTATAGTAGTTATATTCTTGTACATAGGGGGCAGTATTATAGTAGTTATATTCTTGTACATAGAAGCAGTATTATAGTAGTTATATTCTTGTACATAGGGGGCAGTATTATAGTAGTTATATTCTTGTACATAGGGGCAGTATTATAGTAGTTATATTCTTGTACATAGGGGCAGTATTATAGTAGTTATATTCTTGTACATAGGGGCAGTATTATAGTAGTTATATTCTTGTACATAGGGGAGCAGTATTATAGTAGTTATATTCTTGTACATAGGAGGCATTATTATAGTAATTATATTCTGGTACATGGGGGCAGTATTATAGTAGTTATATTCTTGTACATAGGGACAGTATTATAGTAGTAATATTCTTGTACATAGGGGACAGTATTATAGTAGTTATATTCTTGTACATAGGGGGCAGTATTATAGTAGTTATATTCTTGTACATATGGGGCAGTATTATAGTAGTTATATTCTTGTACATATGGGGCAGTATTATAGTAGTTATATCCTTGTACACAGGGGACAGTATTATAGTAGTTATATTCTTGTACATAGGGGGCAGTATTATAGTAGTTATATACTTGTACATAGGGGGCAGTATTATAGTAGTTATATACTTGTACATATGGAGCAGTATTATAGTAGTTATATTCTTGTACATATGGGGCAGTATTATAGTAGTTATATTCTTGTACATAGGGAGCAGTATTATAGTAGTTATCTTCTTGTACATAGGGGACAGTATTATAGTAGTTATATTCTTGTACATATGGAGCAGTATTATAGTAGTTATATTCTTGTACATAGGAGGCAGTATGATAGTAGTTATATTCTTGTACATAGGGGCAGTATTATAGTAGTTATATTCTTGTACATAGGGGGCAGTATTATAGTAGTTATATTCTTGTACATAGGGGCAGTATTATAGTAGTTATATTCTTGTACATAGGGGGCAGTATTATAGTAGTTATATTCTTGTACATAGGGGCAGTATTATAGTAGTTATATTCTTGTACATAGGGGGCAGTATTATAGTAGTTATATTCTTGTACATAGGGGCAGTATTATAGTAGTTATATTCTTGTACATAGGAGCAGTATTATAGTAGTTATATTCTTGTACATAGGGGCAGTATTATAGTAGTTATATTCTTGTACATAGGGGCAGTATTATAGTAGTTATATTCTTGTACATAGGAGCAGTATTATAGTAGTTATATTCTTGTACATAGGAGCAGTATTATAGTAGTTATATTCTTGTACATAGGAGTAGTATTATAGTAGTTATATTCTTGTACATAGGGACAGTATTATAGTAGTTATATTCTTGTACATAGGGGGCAGTATTATAGTAGTTATATTATTGTACATAGGGGACAGTATTATAGTAGTTATATTCTTGTACATAGGGGGCAGTATTATAGTAGTTATATACTTGTACATAGGGGGCAGTATTATAGTAGTTATATTCTTGTACATATGGAGCAGTATTATAGTAGTTATATTCTTGTACATAGGAGGCAGTATGATAGTAGTTATATTCTTGTACATAGGGGGTAGTATTATAGTAGTTGTATTCTTGTACATAGGGGGCAGTATTATAGTAGTTATATTCTTGTACATAGGAGCAGTATTATAGTAGTTATATTCTTGTACATAGGAGTAGTATTATAGTAGTTATATTCTTGTACATAGGGACAGTATTATAGTAGTTATATTCTTGTACATAGGGGGCAGTATTATAGTAGTTATATTCTTGTACATAGGAGGCAGTATTATAGTAGTTATATTCTTGTACATAGGGGGCAGTATTATAGTAGTTATATTCTTGTACATAGGGGGTAGTATTATAGTAGTTATATTCTTGTACATAGGGGCACTATTATAGTAGTTATATTATTGTACATAGGAGCCAGTATTATAGTAGTTATATTCTTGTACATAGGGGGTAGTATTATAGTAGTTATATTCTTGTACATAGGAGCAGTATTATAGTAGTTATATTCTTGTACATAGGAGGCAGTAATATAGTAGTTATATTCTTGCACATAGGAGGCAGTATTATAGTAGTTATATTCTTGTACATAGGGGGTAGTATTATAGTAGTTATATTCTTGTACATAGGGGCACTATTATAGTAGTTATATTATTGTACATAGGGGACAGTATTATAGTAGTTATATTCTTGTACATAGGGGGCAGTATTATAGTAGTTATATACTTGTACATAGGGGGCAGTATTATAGTAGTTATATTCTTGTACATATGGAGCAGTATTATAGTAGTTATATTCTTGTACATAGGGAGCAGTATTATAGTAGTTTTAGTCTTGTACATAGGGGGCAGTAGCATTCTTCTACATAGATGCAGCAACATAACCTGATTACTGCAGCTTGTGTTTACCTGGTCCTTTTCATCTGGGAAGTAGTTGCCATACATGAAGCAGCCTCTTTTAGATGCATGACCATGAAGGTCTACGTAGAAGGCAATTCCACTTTCCTGAGGGGGAATAGAGGACATGGACTCATTGTTGATGTCGCTGTCCAATTGGGAGTCACAATTGTCACCCACTTCAGTCTTGAGGTCCCGCCCCAATGTCCAAACTTCTTTATCCCTAATGAAGTCTTCGTGCTCAGGCAAGATAGTGGTTTCTTGTGTCAGGCCCTGAGATGCAACATATGAACCCTCCCTGGCCATACTGTTTAACAGGTTATTTGTCTTCTCCATGTCCGACAAGTCTTCCTCTATGGGGCGCTGTGACGGGGAATGATTTAAAGTCTTTGGTCGGAGTGCAGGGTTAGAGGAGGACAGAGTAGTGGAATCCCTCCAGTCTGGATCACTGGGATGAGCACGGTTATGGATATGGTGATAGAGGAGAACAGATTTTGCTCCATAGACTGATGGGTGAAGTTCAAAGTCTGGGGCAAGATACTGCCGGTTCAGGTTCACTCCCCGAGTATCTGTCCTGTAAGAGGAGGGAAGAGATTAAGCATTAGAGGAACATCTCCACCATGGGTGATACCAATCCCAACTAGTACAAGTCTTTACAAGTGCCCTCTATTGTCTAAAAACAAGAACTGAAACCAACATGGTTCCCGTTTCCTGAGGTTGCAGGGCCCTTTACACCGTTTTTTGTTTTTCCTCCTCACTTTCAAAAAAATCATAACTCTTACATTTTTTTAATCGATGCAGGCGTTGGAGGGCTTGTTGTTTTTTATGGGATGAGTTGTATTTTTGTGTGGTGCTACTTAACCCCTTGAGTGGCGGGTTTCCTACCACCCTGTCAGACCCACCAGGGCAGGTTTTTTAAAATGGTCTAATCATTGAATTTCAACTAATTTTGCAGTTGCGTCTCAAGAGCCATAACTTTTTCATTTTTCCATTGACATGGCCATATAAGGGCTTGTTTTTTGCGGGACAAGTTGTGATTTTTTAAACAGGGGGGAGGAAAAAAAGAAATGGGGAAAAAAGAAAAAAAGGGGCCATGTCATTAAGGGGTTAAATAATGCATTAACTTCCTTCTCTGGGTCATTACGACGCACACGGATACCACATGTGTGATTGTATTTTAGATTTTTTACAAAGTAAAGGGAGACAAGTGTTTATTATTTTTTTATCATTTTTAAACTTTTTTTTTTTTTTTTCAATTTTAATTTTTTGTCCCTTTAGGGGACTTCCACAGGGACACATCAGGACCCCTGATCACATTCCGGGGGTCCGATGGTGACAGCCCTTTACATGCTGCAGTGACAGCCCTTTACATGCTGCAGTCACATAGACTGCAGCATGTAAAGGGTTAACACAGCAGAGATCGGAGGTTTTCTCTGATCTCTGCTGTAAGAGCTGGTACCTAGCTGTCCTCTGACAGCTAACAACCAGCTCTCCCTGCCACAGAGACCATCGGCTTGCTTCTGACAAGCCGATGGTCTCTATGGCAACCTGTAAACAAAGCAGTGCAGGAGATTGCCGGCATGTCTGCAATATCTTCTGCTGGTTTTTCAAAGCCCTTGCTTTGTTCTCTGTTGGACTGTGCAGGCAGAGCACACTGTCACAGCTTGTGGCATTGTGCTCTGCAGCTCCCATAGTGATACATAGCCCGGAAATCTTCCGGGCTATGTTGCTATGAGCAGTGGAGCTCGTCCCGGAAAATTTCCGGGCGTGCCACTCAAGGGGTTAAAGGACTGCAAAGAAATACATTACTTTTATAGATTTTGTTTTTTTACTTTCTATTTTTGGGGATTATAAAATATTAGGGGGCGGGGCAGGGGGGGGGTAGACTATTATTATCTTTTATTTCTTCTAATTAGGATTATCTTCCTTTTCTTTTATATTTTCTGTGCCGTCTTGAACTTGTTATTTGATCATTCATACAGTATAATCGAATACCATAGTCTTTCTTTATATCACAAAGGCACGCCTTGATGGCCATTCATTTATTCATGGCAGCTCTGGGGGCCTTCAGAAGGCTGCTATAGCAACCGAACAGCACCCAGCAATCTCATCGTGAAGCACCGTTTGGGACCCCTCAACACCGATTGGGCCATTTAAGTGCTGCTCTCAGAATTTACAGCAACATTTAAAGGGTTAACTGCTGAAATCAGTCGACTGCAGCTGCTGAAGGTGAGTGTTATCTGTCAAAGACAGCTGCCACCCACGTGATGAAACCCGCACACCCAGGACATAAATGTGCACCCTGGGGCATGAAGGGGTTAAGTATAACTAATGGACTGTACTGGAGACTTTGTATTTCAACAGACTGCAATCCTCTGCTAAAAGGATAACCCCCCCTTACTAACCAATCAGGCATGGGTGGTCCCACCACCGTGGAGTGTCTCCCCCCAACTGTACTCACCTGTAATGCCCCCTCACAACCCCATCAGGGTTCAGCATGGGGATGAGCTTGAAGACGTACATGCGCCTCAGCATGGCTGCCCGGGGGTCATCCCGTCTCAAGATAAATTCCAAGAAGCCATTGAACACGAAGCTGGAAGGGGTCTCCCCTGGGTGAACACGGCTGCTCAGGAAGAACACCTGTAATGGAGGAGAACGCTCAGCCGGCAATGTGGTCAATGTATTGGCGGCGTACGATGCCCACTTACCCTCTTCCCACTGAAGCGGAATGGACGCGGGCAGGAGCGATCTGGGAACAGCTTGTCCAGCCTGGGTTCCCTTTCCTCCATCATCCCGTGGCAGGAGCTGATGGTAAGTAGGTCAATGCGGAGCCCTTCCAGGGAATGGCACAGCGCCTCCCGCTGGTAATAGATGGAGTCCGGGGAGCTGCTGTAGAGGACAGAAGATAGGCAAGAGTCATACGGCCGGACAGTTACCTTCCTGCCCACGTCAAGGATCAGTCCCAGCCTTACGACTTTCTGTATAGCGGGATATCAGTTCTACAGCTTCCCACCATGGTAAGAGTCTCTGCTTTCTGTCCATGCAGCATTATGGTTGTGCTGTTGGCATCCTTTCTTTACCACATATTGCTTTCTGCCCTCCTGACTTGGTCCTGCTGGCACGGCCGACGAGCTCATTAGTGTTATCATTCAGAGGCCCTCCAGTCCTGGACAAAGATGGCTGCGCTGCCTCTGACTACCTGATGCACTCGGTATATTAGTAGAAGCCACGACACGCTGCTCTGACCGCTGGCACTGGTTCAGCCAGGCAGCGTGTTACCGCCAAATGGATATAAAGGTCCTGCAGCGCCTGAAGTGTACATGAAGCAGGCTCAGTAACCGTCCGCTCCACACCTGGCGGCTGTCAGCGGTGTCAGATAGCTGACGGCCACCATCAGGAGCTGGCGCTGTGGAATATGTTGGCGCTATATAAATAAAGATTGTTATTAACAGTTTAGATGCTGCAGTCAAGGCTGACCGCTCATCCAAACTGCCAGTGGGAGGGGGCACCCTTTCCCGCACCCCATCAGCGCCCTCTGCAGTGTGATTGAGGGGTGCTGCTGGGCTAACATAGCAGCCTGGAAGCTTATGAATACATGAAAGGCAACATTGCAGAATCCAGTACAAGCGATGAAATGACGGCACGGTCAGCTGCCCTGTGAGGACTAAATAAAACCGTGGGAAAAGAAAAGAAATAACATTTGTCAAACCCCACCTTTCCCATTAATCACCAAAGCACGGACATATGTGGTGCAGCTGTGAGCGAAAAGTCCAAACTATAAGATATTACAGAGTTATCCAACAAGTCCGTAATATACGGAAAGGTTGTTTAATATCTGACTTGTCCCCATACAGCTATGTCAATGAAAAGAAGTCTGTGGTTCTAAAGTGGTTAAACTAACGATGTATCACATGGTCGGGGGCAGAGCGGCCACCTTTGTCTGTCCCAGCCCACCGGGGGCGCTCTCAGGCAGTGGAGACTGGAGAGGAAAGATGCAGATTAATCTTATGTGTTACTATGGCGACATAGGACACCCCGCTGGTGTGGTGACTGCCCCCATAAGACCAGGACTCGACGCCCCACCGTGCCATAGTTGGCCGGTTACCTGCCGGGAGTCATGAGCTTGCTATCAGCGAATCGGTCGTCCAGTCCGGCCAGCAACTCCTGACTCTCCTCATAAGAGAAAGGGAAGCAGAAGGCGAAGTAGGTGGTGGCTCCGCGGCAGTCCAGGAAGCGGTGAACGAAGGACAGGACAAACTGGTTCTCCACCATCTGTAAAGAGGAGAAGGTGGGGGTGAGTAGTCCCTGGCAGCGCCCACCATTCCTGGTAGCTCACAGCTGCACCCCTGAATATCAGTCCCCCTGCCGCCCGCCCCTGAACATTGAGTCCCCAACAGCCCCGCCCCTGAATTTGGGGTCCCTACAGCCCCGCCCCATGTTACTGACATCACTGAATATGAGTCCCCTCCAGGCCAAGCTCAGATATAGCAGGGCTACAGAATTATAACGCGGTAGTGGGTCGAAAGACTGATGATCGAGACACATACCTGGAAGGTGGGCCTGTCACGGATGCGCTCCCAGCGTGAGCGGATGGGGACGGTGCGGACGAATGGCGCCATGCCCTGGCCATACAGCTTGCTCTGTTTGTTCATATTCATGATGTTTATTTTAATGAGCTTCCCTGGAGCTCCGCCCCTAACGCTAAAGTAAAACCAGGACCTGCAGGAAGAAGGAAAAGCGTCAGGGTAAGTCTGCAGCCCTACTGTGTTACCCAGTACCACAGCATCCCAGTACCCAAGTGGAGCATGGCGCCCACCCACAGTGCAGTACCAACCACCGCGCCGTCACAGAAGCCTGGAGGTTGGTCATCATCACCTGTTTCCGTTCTCGTACTCCGTGTCCGCACAGTCCGGCTTTGTCCAGATGTTGAACTCATAATCGGGAGCAGGTAAGGAGCTGCTGAACCCGGCCCCACTGCCCCCATTGCTGCCCAATGTGTCCCCGTCTCCATCCGATCGCTCCACCTTCTCCACTCGGGCCAAATTCCCAGAATCAAACTTGGAGCTGAAGAGTAGCCCCCCACAGCGGACGTCCATCACGACACAACGGTGGCAGCGAGGGGGCTCATTCTTTGAGATTCTACAAAACAAAGAGGTCATGTGATCACCCGGCGGTAATACAGGACTTCCGGACGGTTGACCTTTCGTGGAACGATGCTGAAACTGCAGCCTTTGGTGGCAAATGATAGCATTTTTTTGTAAACTGATATGCCAAAAGGAGTGGGAGGAGCCAAGTAAGTCATGTGACCACCAACATTACATGGACAGATGAATCATACATACACACAGCCACGACGAGGGGGCATTGGGGTCAAGTTACTTAAAACTGTCGAATAAAAGCCACCAGGAGGCGCTAACTTCACATTATGGAGTCAGTAGGGGGCGCTCAGCATATAACCCAGGATGTACTGACCATCAGACGCCACGCCGGTGGCTGCTTCTGCTAATTCCACCTCGTCCGTCCTCATGTGATGGATCTAGGAGAGAAGGAGATGTGAGATGTGGTAGAGGACGCCATCATGTTACGGCGCAGGCGCCCCTTCTATGACCGCTCCGCCTACTCTACATGACATACAGAACTGCCGGCAAGTCTTCTCCCTCCCGCCTTCTGTACTTGCTGTCAGTCACAAGTTGCCATGCTTTGAACATCTAAGGCCGTTCCACATCTGTGCTGGACCTCCGGTCGGCTGCATGCCGGGCAGACGAGCGAAAACCGAACTGACGCCATTCTAGTCGATAAGGTCCGTCCATTCATAAGACAGAGCCATTTCGCCAAGGCATGCCCCTTACCTGCTGCCCGAACGAAGCCCTCAATGTAGATGTGAGACCACCCTAATTGTAATATAAAGAGACGACACGCGGAAACATGACACGCGGAAACATGACACGCGGAAACATGACACGCGGAAACATGACACGCGGAAACATGACACGCGGAAACATGACACGCGGAAACATGACACGCGGAAACATGACACGCGGAAACATGACACGGGGAAACATGACACGGGGAAACATGACACGGGGAAACATGACACGGGGAAACATGACACGGGGAAACATGACACGGGGAAACATGACACGGGGAAACATGACACGGGGAAACATGACACGGGGATACATGACACGCGGAAACATGACACGCGGAAACATGACACGCGGAAACATGACACGCGGAAACATGACACGCGGAAACATGACACGCGGAAACATGACACGCGGAAACATGACACGCGGAAACATGACACGCGGAAACATGACACGCGGAAACATGACACGCGGAAACATGACACGCGGAAACATGACACGCGGAAACATGACACGCGGAAACATGACACGCGGAAACATGACACGCGGAAACATGACACGCGGAAACATGACACGCGGAAACATGACACGCGGAAACATGACACGCGGAAACATGACACGCGGAAACATGACACGCGGAAACATGACACGCGGAAACATGACACGAGGAAACATGACACGAGGAAACATGACACGCGGAAACATGACACGCGGAAACATGACACGCGGAAACATGACACGCGGAAACATGACACGCGGAAACATGACACGCGGAAACATGACACGCGGAAACATGACACGCGGAAACATGACACGCGGAAACATGACACGCGGAAACATGACACGCGGAAACATGACACGAGGAAACATGACACGAGGAAACATGACACGCGGAAACATGACACGCGGAAACATGACACGCGGAAACATGACACGCGGAAACATGACACGCGGAAACATGACACGCGGAAACATGACACGCGGAAACATGACACGAGGAAACATGACACGAGGAAACATGACACGCGGAAACATGACACGCGGAAACATGACACGAGGAAACATGACACGCGGAAACATGACACGCGGAAACATGACACGCGGAAACATGACACGCGGAAACATGACACGCGGAAACATGACACGCGGAAACATGACACGCGGAAACATGACACGCGGAAACATGACACGCGGAAACATGACACGCGGAAACATGACACGAGGAAACATGACACGAGGAAACATGACACGAGGATACATGGCACGAGGATACATGGCACGAGGATACATGGCACGAGGAAACATGGCACGAGGAAACATGGCACGAGGAAACATGGCACGAGGAAACATGGCACGAGGAAACATGGCACGAGGAAACATGGCACGAGGAAACATGGCACGAGGAAACATGGCACGCGGAAACATGGCACGCGGAAACATGACACGAGGATACATGACACGAGGAAACATGACACGAGGAAACATGACACGAGGAAACATGACACGAGGAAACATGACACGAGGAAACATGACACGAGGATACATGACACGAGGAAACATGACACGAGGAAACATGACACGCGGAAACATGACACGCGGAAACATGACACGCGGAAACATGACACGCGGAAACATGACACGCGGAAACATGACACGCGGAAACATGACACGAGGAAACATGACACGAGGAAACATGACACGAGGAAACATGACACGCGGAAACATGACACGCGGAAACATGACACGCGGAAACATGACACGCGGAAACATGACACGCGGAAACATGACACGCGGAAACATGACACGCGGAAACATGACACGCGGAAACATGACACGCGGAAACATGACACGCGGAAACATGACACGCGGAAACATGACACGCGGAAACATGACACGCGGAAACATGACACGCGGAAACATGACACGCGGAAACATGACACGCGGAAACATGACACGCGGAAACATGACACGCGGAAACATGACACGAGGAAACATGACACGAGGAAACATGACACGAGGAAACATGACACGAGGAAACATGACACGAGGAAACATGACACGAGGATACATGACACGAGGAAACATGACACGAGGAAACATGACACGAGGATACATGACACGAGGAAACATGACACGAGGAAACATGACACGAGGAAACATGACACGAGGAAACATGACACGAGGAAACATGGCACGAGGAAACATGGCACGAGGAAACATGGCACGAGGAAACATGGCACGCGGAAACATGGCACGCGGAAACATGGCACGCGGAAACATGACACGCGGAAACATGACACGCGGAAACATGACACGCGGAAACATGACACGAGGATACGTGACACGAGGAAACGTGACACGAGGAAACGTGACACGAGGAAACGTGACACGAGGAAACGTGACACGAGGATACGTGACACGAGGAAACGTGACACGAGGATACGTGACACGAGGAAACGTGACACGAGGAAACGTGGCACGAGGAAACGTGGCACGAGGAAACGTGGCACGAGGAAACGTGGCACGAGGAAACGTGGCACGCGGAAACGTGACACGCGGAAACGTGACACGCGGAAACGTGACACGCGGAAACGTGACACGCGGAAACGTGACACGCGGAAACGTGACACGAGGAAACGTGACACGAGGAAACGTGACACGAGGAAACGTGACACGAGGAAACGTGACACGAGGAAACGTGACACGCGGAAACGTGACACGAGGAAACGTGACACGAGGAAACGTGACACGCGGAAACGTGACACGCGGAAACGTGACACGCGGAAACGTGACACGCGGAAACGTGACACGAGGAAACGTGACACGCGGAAACGTGACACGAGGAAACGTGACACGAGGAAACGTGACACG
>JAYJKI010000464.1:226253-308753 GCA_035609135.1 Eleutherodactylus coqui
GACACGGCACAGACAAGAATATATATATACACACGCACGCACGACACACACGCGGCACAGACAAGGATATATACACACGCACGCGCACGCGCACACACACACACACACACACACACACACAAGGATATGTATAAACACACGCACACACATATGACACGGCACAGACAAGGATCATATATATATACACATACACACACACACACACACACACACATACATACATACATACATACATACATACACACACACGTATGACACGGTACAGACATGGATGTGATTGGTTGCACTTAGAGGAATGCTGCATCAGCAACACAAACCTTTTTAATGAGACACTGATACGGGAGTGAGATTTTCTGGTCCCTGAATTACTGTTGGGGGGTCTCCAGGCCAGCAGTCTTATCTGTGCTATAGATGTCTCATACCTCCCAGTCACCGCAACATGCCAACCTTTTCATGGCATCTGGAGAGTGACTCTCTGGCCTCCAACCAGCCATCGGCCTACTTCTGCTACATTGATGACATCATGATCCTCTGGACCCACACCAAACAAGAACTAGTAAAATTCCATGAGAGATTCCATGCATTCCACCCAGCAATAACCTGACATTACGCTACTCAGATACAGAAATCTACTTTTTGGACAACAACATAAAGATTTCAAACAACTCAATACAGGCATCCCTATACCGAAAACGGACTGCTCGGCCCACAGACCTCAGGGACAGTTACCATCCGGAACACATCAAACAGGCCATCGTCTACAGCCAGGCCATCGTCTACAGCCAGGCCATCGTCTACAGCCAGGCCATCGTCTACAGCCAGGCCATCGTCTACAGCCAGATCTGCTCCAACCCATCAGACAGAGAGGGACATTTATAAATCAGGGCGACCATCCCACCTCAACTGCTGACCCAATTCGCAGAGGCGGCGGGCTCCCGGGGGAAAGCCGCCAGAGGCAATGTTGTGGGGGCTCCTGGGACCCCCTTGTGTGTGCGGCCGAGCATTATCCTGCTGGAAGCTGCAATGAGAGGAACACGTGTGGCTACAGGATGTCCTGAATATATCGCTGAGCTGTCACTGTCCCTCTTACCACCACTAGGGGGGGGGACCGACTGTCGGATGCGATGACCCCCAGACCATCACACCAGCAGGGGGCAGTGTGCGCACACACGATGCCTCCCCCATCCCCTTTCCGTGCAATGTTACACAAACACACACGCCCCCCCCCCTCCGCACTATATTACATGCCGCCCCCCGCGCAATATATTATTACATAATGACTCGCCCTCCCCGCGCAGTATATCACTGCATGACGCCCTCCCCCCACGCGCAGTATATCACTGCATGACACACACACCCCCCCGCACAGTATATATCACTGCATGACACACACACCCCCGCGCAGTATATGTCACTGCATGACACACACACACCCCGCGCAGTATATATCACTGCATGACACACACACACACCCCGCGCAGTATATATCACTGCATGACGCCTCCCCCCACGCGCAGTATATCACTGCATGACACACACACACCCCCGCGCAGTATATGTCACTGCATGACACACACACACCCCGCGCAGTATATATCACTGCATGACACACACACACACCCCGCGCAGTATATATCACTGCATGACACACGCACCCCCCCGCGCAGTGTATATCACTGCATGACACACACACACCAGCACACACCACCCCCGCACAGTATATCACTGCATGACACACTCACCCCCGCACAGTATATATCACTGCATGACACACACACACACACACCCGCGCAGTATATATCACTGCATGACACACACACACCCCCGCGCAGTATATATCACTGCATGACACACACACACCCCCGCGCAGTATATATCACTGCATGACACACGCACCCCCCCCCCCGCGCAGTATATATCACTGCATGACACACACACACCCCCGCGCAGAATATGACTGCATGACACACTCACCCCCCCCGCGCAGAATATCACTGCATGATGACCCACCCCGCCCGCGCAGTATATCACTGCATGACGCCAGCCCCCCGCCGCACAGTATATTACTTTTTTTAACGCCCTCCCCCGCGCACAGTATATTACTTTATGATGCCCCCCCCTGCACAGTATATTACTGCATGACGCCCCCCCCCCCGCACAGTATATTACTGCATGACGCTCCCCCCCTGCACAGTATATTACTGCATGACGCCCCCCCCTGCACAGTATATTACTGCATGACGCCCCCCCCCCTGCACAGTATATTACTGCATGACGCCCCCCCCCCTGCACAGTATATTACTGCATGACACCCCCCCCCTGCACAGTATAGTACTGCACGACGCCCCCCCCCTGCGCAGTATATTACTGCATGACGCCCCCCCCTGCGCAGTATATTACTGCATGACGCCCCCCCCCCGCGCAGTATATTACTGCATGACGCCCCCCGCAGCAGTATATTACTGCATGACGCCCCCCCGCACAGTATATTACTGCATGACGCCCCCCCTGCACAGTATATTACTGCATGACGCCCCCCTGCACAGTATATTACTGCATGACGCCCCCCCCCCCCCGCACAGTATATTACTGCATGACTCCCCCCCCTGCACAGTATATTACTGCATGACGCCCCCCCCCCCCGCACTATATATTACTTCATGACGTCCCCCCTCCCGCACTATTACTTCATGACGTCCCCCCTCCCGCACTATATATTACTTCATGACGTCCCCCCTCCCGCACTATATATTACTTCATGACGTCCCCCCTCCCGCACTATATATTATTGCATGACGCCCCCCCTCCCGCACTATATATTACTGCATGACGCCCCCCCTCCCCGCACTATATATTACTAAATGACGCCCCCCCCCCGCACTATATATTACTAAATGACGCCCCCCCCGCCGCACTATATATTACTGCATGACGCCCCCTGCGCGCCGTATATTACTACGACGCCCCCCTCCCGCACTAAATATTACTACATGACGCCCCCCTCCCGCACTAAATATTACTACATGACGCCCCCCCCCGCGCAGTATATTACTGCACGACGCCCCCCACCCTGCGCAGTATATTACTGCACGACGCCCCCCCACCCTGCGCAGTATATTACTGCACGACGCCCCCCACCCTGCGCAGTATATTACTGCACGACGCCCCCCACCCTGCGCAGTATATTACTGCACGACGCCCCCCACCCTGCGCAGTATATTACTGCATGACGCCGCCCCCCCCCCCGTGCGCAGTATATCACTGCATGACGCCGCCCCCCCCCCCCCGTGCGCAGTATATCACTGCATGACGCCGCCCCCCCGTGCAGTATATCACTGTATGACAGACAACCCCCCGCGCAGTATATCACTGCATGACAGACAACCCCCTGCGCAGTATATCACTGCATGATCACACACCCCCCCCGCCCAGTATATCACTGCATGACGCCAGCCCCCCGCACAGTATATTACTTTTTTTAACGCCCTCCCCCTCGCACAGTATATTACTTCATGACGCCCCCCCTCCCGCACAGTATATTACTGCATGACGCCCCCCGACGCGCAGTATATCACTGCATGACGCCCCCCCCGCGCGCGCAGTATATCACTGCATGACGCGCTCGCAATATATTACTTCATGACGCCGCCCCTCCCACCCCCCCACCCTCGGCACGTAGTATATCACTGCATGACGCGCCCTCCCCCGGCGCGCAGTATATCACTGCCCGACGCCCCCCCCCCCCGCACTATATATTACGACGCCCCCCCCCCGCACTATATATTACTTCATGACGCCCCCCCCCTCGCACTATATATTACTTCATGACGTCCCCCCTCCCGCACTATATATTACTACATGACGCCCCCCCCAGCGCAGTATATTACTGCATGACGCCCCCCCCCACCTCAGTATATTACTGCATGATGCCCTCCCCCCCCCCCTGCGCAGTATATTACTGCATGACGCCCCCCCCTGCGCAGTATATTACTGCATGACGCCCCCGGCGCAGTATATTACTGCATGACGCCCCCCGCGCAGTATATTACTGCATGACGCCCCCCCTGCGCAGTATATTACTGCATGACGCCCCCCCCGCGCAGTATATTACTGCATGACGCCCCCCCCGCGCAGTATATTACTGCATGACGCCCCCCCGCGCAGTATATTACTGCATGACGCCCCCCCCGCGCAGGTATATTACTGCATGACGCCCCCCCCCCCGCGCAGTATATTACTGCATGACGCCCCCCCCGCGCAGTATATTACTGCATGACGCCCCCCCCGCGCAGTATATTACTGCATGACGCCCCCCCCCGCGCAGTATATTACTGCATGACGCCCCCCCCGCGCAGTATATTACTGCATGACGCCCCCCCCCCCGCGCAGTATATTACTGCATGACGCCCCCCCTGCGCAGTATATTACTGCATGACGCCCCCCGCGCAGTATATTACTGCATGATGCCCCCCCCCGTGCCGCATATTACTGCATGACGCCCCCCCTGCACAGTATATTACTGCATGACGCCCCCCCCTGCGCAGTATATTACTGCATGACGCCCCCCCCCTGCGCAGTATATTACTGCATGACGCCCCCCCCCCCCTGCACAGTATATCACTGCATGACGCCCCCCCCCCCGTGCGCAGTATATCACTGCATGACGCCACCCCCCCCCCCCCCGTGCAGTATATCACTGTATGACACTCACCCCCCGCGCAGTATAGCACTGCATGACACACTCACCCCCCCGCGCAGTTTATCACTGCATGATCACACTCATCCCCTCGCGCAGTTTATCACTGCATGATGACACCCCCCCCCCCCGCCCGCGCAGTATATTACTGCATGACGCCACCCCCCCTGCGCAGTATATTACCGCATGACGCCCCCCCCTGCACAGTATATTACCGCATAACGCCCCCCCCCCCCGCACAGTATATTACTGCATGACGCCCCCCCCCCCCCCCGCACAGTATATTACTGCATGACGCCCCCCCCCCGCGCAGTATATTACTGCATGACGCCCCCCGACGCACAGTATATCACTGCAAGACGCCCCACCCGCGCACGCGCAGTATATCACTGCATGACGCGCTCGCAGTATATTACTTCATGACGCCGTCCATCCCTCCCCCCCCCCCCGGCGCGCAGTATATCACTGCCCGACGCCCCCTCTCCCGCACTATATATTACTACATGACGCCCCTCCCCCCCCCCCCCGCACTATATATTACTACATGACGCCCCCCCCCCCCGCACTATATATTACTACATGACGCCCCCCCCCCGCACTATATATTACTACATGACGCCCCATCCCCCCCCGCACTATATATTACTACATGACGCCCCCCCCCCGCACTATATATTACTTCATGACGCCCCCCCCCCCCCGCACTATATATTACTACATGACGCCCCCCCCCCCGCACTACATATTACTACATGACGCCCCCCCCCCCGCACTACATATTACTACATGACGCCCCCCCCCCCGCACTACATATTACTACATGACGCCCCCCCCCCCCGCACTATATATTACTACATGACGCCCCCCCCCCCCGCACTATATATTACTACATGACGCCCCCCCCCCCCCCCGCACTATATATTACTACATGACGCCCCCCCCCCCTCCCGCACTATATATTACTTCATGACGCCCCCCCCCCCCCGCACTATATATTACTACATGATGCCCCACCCCCCCCGCACTATATATTACTACATGACGCCCCCCCCCCCGCACTATATATTACTTCATGACGCCCCACCCCCCCCCCCACTATATATTACTTCATGACGCCCCACCCCCCCCCCGCACTATATATTACTTCATGACGCCCCCCCCCCGCACTATATATTACTACATGACGCCCCCCCCCCCCGCACTATATATTACTACATGACGCTCCCCCCCCCCCCCGCACTATATATTACTACATGACGCCCCCCCCCCCTCCCGCACTATATATTACTTCATGACGCCCCCCCCCCTCAAGCACTATATATTACTGCATGACGCTCCCCCCCCCTCAAGCACTATATATTACTGCATAACGCCTCCCGCGCGCCGTATATTACGACATGGCGGCCCCCCCCGCACTATATATTACTACATGACGCCCCCCCCCCCCCCGCACTATATATTACTACATGACGCCCCCCCCCCCCCGCACTATATATTACTACATGACGCCCCCCCCTAGCGCAGTATATTACTGCATGACGCCCTCCCCCCCCCTGCGCAGTATATTACTGCATGACGCCCTCCCCCCTGCGCAGTATATTACTGCATGACGCCCTCCCCCTGCGCAGTATATTACTGCATGACGCCCTCCCCCTGCGCAGTATATTACTGCATGACGCCCCCCCCCCCGCGCCGTATATTACTGCATGACGCCCCCCCCGCGCCGTATATTACTGCATGACGCCCCCCCCCTGCTCAGTATATTACTGCATGACGACCCCCCTGCTCAGTATATTACTGCATGATGCCCCCCCCTGCGCAGTATATTACTGCATGACGTCGCCCCCCCCCCAGCGCAGTATATTACTTCATGACGTCGCCCCCCCTGCGCAGTATATTACTGCATGACGCGCTCGCAGTATATTACTTCATGACGGCGTCCATCCCTCCCCCCCCCCTCGGCGCGCAGTATATCACTGCCCGACGCCCCCCTCTCCCGCACTATATATTACTACATGACGCCCCTCCCCCCCCCCCCCGCACTATTACTTCATGACGTCCCCCCTCAAGCACTATATATTACTGCATGACGCCTCCCGAGCGCCGTATATTACTACATGACGCCCCCCCCCACACTATATATTACTACATGACGCCCCCCCGCACTTTATATTACTGCATGACGCCCCCCCGCCGCGCAGTATATTACTGCATGACGCCCCCCGCCGCGCAGTATATTACTGCATGACGTCCCCCCCCCCCGCAGTATATTACTGCATGACGCCCCCCCCGCAGTATATTACTGCATGACGCCCCCCCCCCCTCCCGCACTATATATTACTGCATGACGCCCCCCTCCCGCACTATATATTACTGCATGACGCCCCCCCTCCCGCACTATATATTACTGCATGACGCCCCCCTCCCGCACTATATATTACTGCATGACGCCCCCCCCCCCGCACTATATATTACTGCATGACGCCCCCCCTTCCCGCACTATATATTACTGCATGACGCCCCCCACCCGCACTATATATTACTGCATGACGCCCCCCCTCCCGCACTATTACTGCATGACGCCCCCCCTCCCGCACTATATATTACTAAATGACACCCCCCCCCCGCACTATATATTACTAAATGACGCCCCCCCCCGCCGCACTATATATTACTGCATGACGCCCCCTGCGCGCCGTATATTACTACGACGCCCCCCCTCCCGCACTAAATATTACTACATGACGCCCCCCTCCCGCACTAAATATTACTACATGACGCCCCCCCCCGCGCAGTATATTACTGCACGACGCCCCCCACCCCTGCGCAGTATATTACTGCACGACGCCCCCCCACCCTGCGCAGTATATTACTGCACGACGCCCCCCACCCTGCGCAGTATATTACTGCACGACGCCCCCCACCCTGCGCAGTATATTACTGCACGACGCCCCCCACCCTGCGCAGTATATTACTGCATGACGCCGCCCCCCCCCCCGTGCGCAGTATATCACTGCATGACGCCGCCCCCCCCCCGTGCGCAGTATATATCACTGCATGACACACACACACCCCCGCGCAGAATATGACTGCATGACACACTCACCCCCCCGCGCAGAATATCACTGCATGATGACCCACCCCGCCCGCGCAGTATATCACTGCATGACGCCAGCCCCCCGCCGCACAGTATATTACTTTTTTTAACGCCCTCCCCCGCGCACAGTATATTACTTTATGATGCCCCCCCCTGCACAGTATATTACTGCATGACGCCCCCCCCCGCACAGTATATTACTGCATGACGCTCCCCCCCTGCACAGTATATTACTGCATGACGCCCCCCCCTGCACAGTATATTACTGCATGACGCCCCCCCCCTGCACAGTATATTACTGCATGACGCCCCCCCCCCTGCACAGTATATTACTGCATGACGCCCCCCCCCTGCACAGTATATTACTGCATGACACCCCCCCCCCTGCACAGTATATTACTGCATGACGCCCCCCCCCTGCACAGTATATTACTGCATGACGCCCCCCCCCTGCACAGTATATTACTGCATGACACCCCCCCCCTGCACAGTATAGTACTGCACGACGCCCCCCCCTGCGCAGTATATTACTGCATGACGCCCCCCCCCTGCGCAGTATATTACTGCATGACGCCCCCCCCCCGCGCAGTATATTACTGCATGACGCCCCCCGCGCAGTATATTACTGCATGACGCCCCCCCGCACAGTATATTACTGCATGACGCCCCCCCTGCACAGTATATTACTGCATGACGCCCCCCTGCACAGTATATTACTGCATGACGCCCCCCCCCCCGCACAGTATATTACTGCATGACTCCCCCCCCTGCACAGTATATTACTGCATGACGCCCCCCCCCCGCACTATATATTACTTCATGACGTCCCCCCTCCCGCACTATTACTTCATGACGTCCCCCCTCCCGCACTATATATTACTTCATGACGTCCCCCCCTCCCGCACTATATATTACTTCATGACGTCCCCCCTCCCGCACTATATATTATTGCATGACGCCCCCCCTCCCGCACTATATATTACTGCATGACGCCCCCCCTCCCGCACTATATATTACTAAATGACGCCCCCCCCCCGCACTATATATTACTAAATGACGCCCCCCCCCGCCGCACTATATATTACTGCATGACGCCCCCTGCGCGCCGTATATTACTACGACGCCCCCCTCCCGCACTAAATATTACTACATGACGCCCCCCTCCCGCACTAAATATTACTACATGACGCCCCCCCCCGCGCAGTATATTACTGCACGACGCCCCCCACCCTGCGCAGTATATTACTGCACGACGCCCCCCACCCTGCGCAGTATATTACTGCACGACGCCCCCCACCCTGCGCAGTATATTACTGCACGACGCCCCCCACCCTGCGCAGTATATTACTGCACGACGCCCCCCCACCCTGCGCAGTATATTACTGCATGACGCCGCCCCCCCCCCCCGTGCGCAGTATATCACTGCATGACGCCGCCCCCCCCCCCCCGTGCGCAGTATATCACTGCATGACGCCGCCCCCCCGTGCAGTATATCACTGTATGACAGACAACCCCCCGCGCAGTATATCACTGCATGACAGACAACCCCCTGCGCAGTATATCACTGCATGATCACACACCCCCCCGCCCAGTATATCACTGCATGACGCCAGCCCCCCGCACAGTATATTACTTTTTTTAACGCCCTCCCCCTCGCACAGTATATTACTTCATGACGCCCCCCCTCCCGCACAGTATATTACTGCATGACGCCCCCCGACGCGCAGTATATCACTGCATGACGCCCCCCCCCGCGCGCGCAGTATATCACTGCATGACGCGCTCGCAATATATTACTTCATGACGCCGCCCCTCCCACCCCCCCCACCCTCGGCACGTAGTATATCACTGCATGACGCGCCCCTCCCCCGGCGCGCAGTATATCACTGCCCGACGCCCCCCCCCCCCCCCCCCCGCACTATATATTACGACGCCCCCCCCCCGCACTATATATTACTTCATGACGCCCCCCCCCCTCGCACTATATATTACTTCATGACGTCCCCCCTCCCGCACTATATATTACTACATGACGCCCCCCCCCAGCGCAGTATATTACTGCATGACGCCCCCCCCCCACCTCAGTATATTACTGCATGATGCCCTCCCCCCCCCCCCCTGCGCAGTATATTACTGCATGACGCCCCCCCCTGCGCAGTATATTACTGCATGACGCCCCCCGGCGCAGTATATTACTGCATGACGCCCCCCGCGCAGTATATTACTGCATGACGCCCCCCCTGCGCAGTATATTACTGCATGACGCCCCCCCGCGCAGTATATTACTGCATGACGCCCCCCCCGCGCAGTATATTACTGCATGACGCCCCCCCGCGCAGTATATTACTGCATGACGCCCCCCCCCGCGCAGTATATTACTGCATGACGCCCCCCCCCGCGCAGTATATTACTGCATGACGCCCCCCCCTGCGCAGTATATTACTGCATGACGCCCCCCCCGCGCAGTATATTACTGCATGACGCCCCCCCCCGCGCAGTATATTACTGCATGACGCCCCCCCCCCCGCGCAGTATATTACTGCATGACGCCCCCCCTGCGCAGTATATTACTGCATGACGCCCCCCGCGCAGTATATTACTGCATGATGCCCCCCCCCCCGTGCCGCATATTACTGCATGACGCCCCCCCTGCACAGTATATTACTGCATGACGCCCCCCCTGCGCAGTATATTACTGCATGACGCCCCCCCTGCGCAGTATATTACTGCATGACGCCCCCCCCCCCCTGCGCAGTATATTACTGCATGACGCCCCCCCCCCTGCACAGTATATCACTGCATGACGCCCCCCCCCCGTGCGCAGTATATCACTGCATGACGCCACCCCCACCCCCCCCGTGCAGTATATCACTGTATGACACTCACCCCCCGCGCAGTATAGCACTGCATGACACACTCATCCCCTCGCGCAGTTTATCACTGCATGATGACACACCCCCCCCCCCCCGCCCGCGCAGTATATTACTGCATGACGCCCCCCCTGCGCAGTATATTACCGCATGACGCCCCCCCTGCACAGTATATTACCCGCATAACGCCCCCCCCCCCGCACAGTATATTACTGCATGACGCCCCCCCCCCCGCGCAGTATATTACTGCATGACGCCCCCCGACGCACAGTATATTACTGCATGACGCCCCCCCCCCGCGCAGTATATTACTTCATGACGCCGTCCATCCCTCCCCCCCCCCGGCGCGCAGTATATCACTGCCCGACGCCCCCTCTCCCGCACTATATATTACTACATGACGCCCCCCCCCCCCCGCACTATATATTACTACATGACGCCCCCCCCCCCCGCACTATATATTACTACATGACGCCCCATCCCCCCCCGCACTATATATTACTACATGACGCCCCCCCCCCCGCACTATATATTACTTCATGACGCCCCCCCCCCCCCGCACTATATATTACTACATGACGCCCCCCCCCCCCCCGCACTACATATTACTACATGACGCCCCCCCCCCCCGCACTACATATTACTACATGACGCCCCCCCCCCGCACTACATATTACTACATGACGCCCCACCCCCCCCCCACTATATATTACTACATGACGCCCCCCCCCCCCGCACTATATATTACTACATGACGCCCCCCCCCCCCCCCCGCACTATATATTACTACATGACGCCCCACCCCCCCCCCCCCGCACTATATATTACTACATGACGCCCCCCCCCCTCCCGCACTATATATTACTTCATGACGCCCCTCCCCCCCCCCCCGCACTATATATTACTACATGACGCCCCACCCCCCCCGCACTATATATTACTACATGACGCCCCCCCCCCGCACTATATATTACTTCATGACGCCCCCCCCCCCCCCCACTATATATTACTTTATGACGCCCCACCCCCCCCCCGCACTATATATTACTTCATGACGCCCCCCCCCCCCGCACTATATATTACTACATGACGCCCCCCCCCCCCGCACTATATATTACTACATGACGCTCCCCCCCCCCCCGCACTATATATTACTACATGACGCCCCACCCCCCCCCCCCGCACTATATATTACTACATGACACCCCCCCCCCCCTCAGGCACTATATATTACTGCATGACGCCTCCCGCGCGCCGTATATTACGACATGGCGGCCCCCCCCGCACTATATATTACTACATGACGCCCCCCCCCCCCCCGCACTATATATTACTACATGACGCCCCCCCCCCGCACTATATATTACTTCATGACGTCCCCCCTCCCGCACTATATATTACTACATGACGCCCCCCCCTAGCGCAGTATATTACTGCATGACGCCCTCCCCCCCCCCCCTGCGCAGTATATTACTGCATGACGCCCTCCCCCTGCGCAGTATATTACTGCATGACGCCCTCCCCCTGCGCAGTATATTACTGCATGACGCCCTCCCCCTGCGCAGTATATTACTGCATGACGCCCCCCCCCCCCCCGCGCCGTATATTACTGCATGACGCCCCCCCCGCGCCGTATATTACTGCATGACGCCCCCCCCCCTGCTCAGTATATTACTGCATGACGACCCCCCTGCTCAGTATATTACTGCATGATGCCCCCCCCTGCGCAGTATATTACTGCATGACGTCGCCCCCCCCCCCAGCGCAGTATATTACTTCATGACGTCGCCCCCCCTGCGCAGTATATTACTGCATGACGCGCTCGCAGTATATTACTTCATGACGGCGTCCATCCCTCCCCCCCCCTCGGCGCGCAGTATATCACTGCCCGACGCCCCCTCTCCCGCACTATATATTACTACATGACGCCCCTCCCCCCCCCCCCGCACTATATATTACTTCATGACGTCCCCCCTCAAGCACTATATATTACTGCATGACGCCTCCCGAGCGCCGTATATTACTACATGACGCCCCCCCCCCACACTATATATTACTACATGACGCCCCCCCGCACTTTATATTACTGCATGACGCCCCCCCGCCGCGCAGTATATTACTGCATGACGCCCCCCGCCGCGCAGTATATTACTGCATGACGTCCCCCCCCCCCCGCAGTATATTACTGCATGACGCCCCCCCCCCCGCACTATATATTACTGCATGACGCCCCCCTCCCGCACTATATATTACTGCATGACGCCCCCCTCCCGCACTATATATTACTGCATGACGCCCCCCTCCCGCACTATATATTACTGCATGACGCCCCCCTCCCGCACTATATATTACTGCATGACGCCCCCCTCCCGCACTATATATTACTGCATGACGCCCCCCTCCCGCACTATATATTACTGCATGACGCCCCCCTCCCGCACTATATATTACTGCATGACGCCCCCCACCCGCACTATATATTACTACATGACGCCCCCCCCCCCGCACTATATATTACTACATGACGCCCCCCCCCCCCGCACTATATATTACTTCATGACGTCCCCCTCCAGCACTATATATTACTGCATGACGCCCCCCTCCCGCACTATATATTACTACATGACGCCCCCCCCGCACTATATATTACTACATGACGCCCCCCCCCCCGCACTATATATTACTACATGACGCCCCCCCCCCGCACTATATATTACTACATGACGCCCCCCCCCCCGCACTATATATTACTGCATGACGCCCCCCCTCCCGCACTATATATTACTACATGACGCCCCCCCCCCGCACTATATATTACTACATGACGCCCCCCCCCCCGCACTATATATTACTACATGACGCCCCCCTCCCGCACTATATATTACTGCATGACGCCCCCCTCCCGCACTATATATTACTTCATGACGTCCCCCCCCGCACTATATATTACTGCATGACGCCCCCCCCCCCGCGCAGTATATTACTACATGACGCCCCCCCCTGCGCAGTATATTACTACATGACGCCCCCCCTGCGCAGTATATTACTACATGACGCCCCCCCCTGCGCAGTATATTACTACATGACGCCCCCCCCTGCGCAGTATATTACTACATGACGCCCCCCCTGCGCAGTATATTACTGCATGACGCCCCCCCTGCGCAGTATATTACTGCATGACGCCCCCCCTGCGCAGTATATTACTACATGACGCCCCCCCCTGCGCAGTATATTACTACATGACGCCCCCCCTGCGCAGTATATTACTACATGACGCCCCCCCTGCGCAGTATATTACTGCATGACGCCCCCCCTGCGCAGTATATTACTGCATGACGCCCTCCCCCTGCGCAGTATATTACTGCATGACGCCCCCCCTGCACAGTATATTACTGCATGACGCCCCCCCTGCGCAGTATATTACTGCATGACGCCCCCCCTGCACAGTATATTACTACATGACGCCCCCCCCTGCACAGTATATTACTGCATGACGCCCCCCCTGCACAGTATATTACTGCATGACGCCCACCCTGCGCAGTATATTACTGCATGACGCCCCCCCCCTGCACAGTATATTACTGCATGACGCCCCCCCCTGCACAGTATATTACTGCATGACGCCCCCCCCTGCACAGTATATTACTGCATGACGCCCCCCCCCTGCACAGTATATTACTGCATGACGCCCCCCCCTGCGCAGTATATTACTGCATGACGCCCCCCCCCTGCGCAGTATATTACTACATGACGCCCCCCCCTGCACAGTATATTACTACATGACGCCCCCCCCCTGCACAGTATATTACTACATGACGCCCCCCCTGCACAGTATATTACTACATGACGCCCCCCCCTACACAGTATATTACTGCATGACGCCCCCCCCTGCACAGTATATTACTACATGACGCCCCCCCCTGCACAGTATATTACTACATGACGCCCCCCCTACACAGTATATTACTGCATGACGCCCCCCCCCTGCACAGTATATTACTACATGACGCCCCCCCCTGCACAGTATATTACTGCATGACGCCCCCCCTGCACAGTATATTACTACATGACGCCCCCCCTGCACAGTATATTACTGCATGACGCCCCCCCCCCTGCACAGTATATTACTGCATGACGCCCCCCCCCTGCACAGTATATTACTGCATGACGCCCCCCCCTGCACAGTATATTACTGCATGACGCCCCCCCCCTGCGCAGTATATTACTGCATGACGCCCCCCCCCCTGCGCAGTATATTACTACATGACGCCCCCCCTGCACAGTATATTACTACATGACGCCCCCCCTGCACAGTATATTACTACATGACGCCCCCCCTACACAGTATATTACTGCATGACGCCCCCCCTGCACAGTATATTACTACATGACGCCCCCCCCTGCACAGTATATTACTACATGACGCCCCCCCTACACAGTATATTACTGCATGACGCCCCCCCCCTGCACAGTATATTACTACATGACGCCCCCCCTGCACAGTATATTACTGCATGACGCCCCCCCTGCACAGTATATTACTGCATGACGCCCCCCCTGCACAGTATATTACTGCATGACGCCCCCCTGCACAGTATATTACTACATGACGCCCCCCCCTGCACAGTATATTACTACATGACGCCCCCCCCTGCGCAGTATATTACTGCATGACGCCCCCCCCTGCACAGTATATTACTGCATGACGCCCCCCCTGCACAGTATATTACTGCATGACGCCCCCCCTGCACAGTATATTACTGCATGACGCCCCCCCTACACAGTATATTACTACATGACGCCCCCCCCCCTGCGCAGTATATTACTGCATGACGCCCCCCCCTGCACAGTATATTACTGCATGACGCCCCCCCCTGCGCAGTATATTACTGCATGACGCCCACCCTGCGCAGTATATTACTGCATGACGCCCCCCCCCCTGCACAGTATATTACTGCATGACGCCCCCCCCCTGCACAGTATATTACTGCATGACGCCCCCCCCTGCACAGTATATTACTGCATGACGCCCCCCCCCTGCACAGTATATTACTACATGACGCCCCCCCCTGCACAGTATATTACTGCATGACGCCCCCCCTGCACAGTATATTACTGCATGACGCCCACCCTGCGCAGTATATTACTGCATGACGCCCCCCCCCTGCGCAGTATATTACTGCATGACGCCCCCCCCCTGCACAGTATATTACTGCATGACGCCCCCCCCTGCACAGTATATTACTGCATGACGCCCCCCCCCCTGCGCAGTATATTACTGCATGACGCCCCCCCCCCTGCGCAGTATATTACTGCATGACGCCCCCCCCCTGCGCAGTATATTACTACATGACGCCCCCCCTGCACAGTATATTACTACATGACGCCCCCCCCTGCACAGTATATTACTGCATGACGCCCCCCCTGCACAGTATATTACTGCATGACGCCCCCCCTGCACAGTATATTACTGCATGACGCCCCCCCTGCACAGTATATTACTGCATGACGCCCCCCCTGCACAGTATATTACTGCATGACGCCCCCCCTGCACAGTATATTACTACATGACGCCCCCCCCCTGCACAGTATATTACTGCATGACGCCCCCCCTGCACAGTATATTACTGCATGACGCCCCCCCTGCACAGTATATTACTACATGACGCCCCCCCCTGCACAGTATATTACTACATGACGCCCCCCCCCTGCACAGTATATTACTACATGACGCCCCCCCTGCACAGTATATTACTGCATGACGCCCCCCCCCCCTGCGCAGTATATTACTGCATGACGCCCCCCCCCCTGCGCAGTATATTACTACATGACGCCCCCCCTGCACAGTATATAACTACATGACGCCCCCCCTGCACAGTATATAACTACATGACGCCCCCCCCCCTGCGCAGTATATTACTACATGACGCCCCCCCCTGCACAGTATATAACTACGTGACGCCCCCCGTGCAGTATATTATTACATGACGCCCCGCCTCCCGCACTATATATTACTACATGACGCCCCCCCCTGCACAGTATATAACTACGTGACGCCCCCCGTGCAGTATATTATTACATGACGCCCCCCCCCCCCTCCCGCACTATATATAACTACATGACGCCACCTCCCGCAGTATATTATTACATGCCCCCTGCATCTCACCGTTCGGCTCCCGTCGCCGTTCTTCTCTTCTCTCACAGCTGAGCCTCGTAACCCAAACAAACCCCCCTCATCTGCTCTCCGGGCCGCACTACAACAAGCCGCGCTGTGATTGGTCCCCTCTGCCTTCCCTGTGTAAAGCGGCTTCTGATTTGCCTTTAGGAGTCATCTGAAGCGTTCCTCGCCTCGGTGTGAGATCGGGGCGGGGAGTGAGGTCATGTCTCCATGGTGACTGAATCCAGTGATGACAGAGTGGGAAGCAGGCGGGGGCGTGGTCTCTGGCACATGAGCTGCTGCGGGAACACAGCCGTTCGGAGCCTTCGATAGCTCAGCTGGTAGAGCGGAGGACTGTAGAGGGCAGCAGCTATCCTTAGGTCGCTGGTTCGATTCCGGCTCGAAGGACATTTTATTACAGCCCAGAAGATATCTGTACAGTAGCTCCTTATTGAGGGATGTGTCTCCAAGCTGATCATTGTCAGACCCCTCATATTGGGTTATAAGACCTCTCATATTGGGGAATCATTGTCAGACTCCTCATATTGGGGATCATTATAAGACCCCTCATACTGGGGATCATTATTAGACCCCTCATATTGGGGATCATTGTTAGACTCGTCATATTGGGGATCATTATTAGAGCCCTCATATTGGGGAATTATTGTCAAACTCCTCATATTGGGGATCATTATAAGACCCCTCATACTGGGGATCATTATTAGACCCCTCATATTGGGGATCATTGTTAGACTCCTCATATTGGGGATCATTATAAGACCCCTCATATTGGGGATCATTGTCAGACCCCTCATACTGGGGATCATTATTAGACCCCTCATATTGAGGATCATTATAAGACCCCTCATACTGGGGATCATTATTAGACCCCTCATATTGGGGATCATTATTAGACCCCTCATATTGGGGATCATTGTTAGACTCCTCATATTGGGGATCATTATAAGACCCCTCATATTGGGGATCATTATTAGACTCCTCATACTGGGGATCATTATTAGACCCCCTCATACTGGGGATCATTATTAGACCCCTCATATTGGGGATCATTGTCAGACCCCTCATACTGGGGATCATTATTAGACCCCTCATATTGGGGATCATTATTAGACTCCTCATACTGGGGATCATTATTAGACCCCCTCATACTGGGGATCATTATTAGACCCCTCATATTGGGGATCATTATAAGACCCCTCATATTGGGGATCATTGTTAGACTCCTCATATTGGGGATCATTATAAGACCCCTCATATTGGGGAATCATTGTCAGACTCCTCATATTGGGGATCATTATAAGACCCCTCATACTGGGGATCATTGTTAGACCCCTCATATTGGGGATCATTGTTAGACCCCTCATATTGGGGATCATTGTCAGACCCCTCATACTGGGGATCATTATTAGACCCCTCATATTGGGGATCATTATTAGACCTTCTCACATTTCAAGGGGATCATTATTAGACCCCTCATATTGGGGATCATTATTAGACCCCTCATATTGGGGATCATTATTAGACCCCTCATATCGGGAATCATTATCAGACCCCTTATATCGGGAATCATTGTTAGACCCCTCATATTGGGGATCATTGTTAGACCCCTCATATTGGGGATCATTATTAGACCCCTCATATTGGGGATCATTATTAGACCCCTCATATTGGGGATCATTATTAGACCCCTCATATTGGGGATCATTATTAGACCCCTCATATTGGGGATCATTATTAGACCCCTCATATTGGGGATCATTATTAGACCTTCTCACATTTCAAGGGGATCATTATTAGACCCCTCATATTGGGGATCATTGTTAGACTCCTCATATTGGGGATCATTATTAGTCCCCTCATATTGGGGATCATTATTAGACCTTCTCCCATTTCAAGGGGATCATTATTAGACCCCTCATATTGGGGATCATTGTTAAACTCCTCATATTGGGGATCATTATTAGACCTTCTCACATTTCAAGGGGATCATTATTAGACCCCTCATATTGGGGATCATTGTTAGACTCCTCATATCGGGGATCATTATCAGACCCCTTATATCGGGAATCATTATGAGAGCCCTCATACTGGGGATCATTATTAGACCCCTCATACTGGGGATCATTATTAGAGCCCTCATAATGGGGATCATTATTAGAGCCCTCATATTGGGGATCATTATTAGAGCCCTCGTACTGGGGATCATTATTAGAGCCCTCGTACTGGGGATCATTATTAGAGCCCTCATATTGGGGATTATTATCAGAACCCCCATCCCAGGAATCATTATCAGATCCCTCATACTGGGGATAATTATCAGACTCCTCATAACAGGAATCATTAGCAGACCCCTCCTAATGGGAATCATTATCAGATCCCTCATATTGGGAATCATTATCAGAGCCCTCATGTCGGGAATCATTTCTAGCTGGAGCTCCTGGAAAGCCTCTTGTATCCTTGTTTTGGGTGTTTGTGCTCTAAATATTGCAAATGTCATCTCCATCGGAAGAATTATAAAAACATAAATGGCAGTCAGCAGGATTAGAACCTGCGCAGTCCATAACCCCTAAATTATTTTTCTTTCATTATGTAGCCTGACCCCCACTAGGTACTGATGCATCTTGTCTTCACCTGAAGTATGGGTGGAGACATGGGTTGGCTGGGTTAATGTATGGGGGTGGGCCAGGTGACGAGCTAGCAGGAAATTCCCTGAGCCACACACCCCTACTCTCACCCTAACCTGCTGTGCTACCATGTACGCTGCCTCCCTGAAAATAAGACCTACCCCAAAATAAGCCCTAGAATGATTTCTCGTGATGCAGAATGTTTTTTCAGGATTTTTGAGGTTTCTTGGACTATTAGCCCTAGTTACAGTTAATTAAAAAAGTAAATTTAAAGTGTCCAGACAGCTATACGTGTAAAAAAACAAAATCGTTTAGAGCAAAAATGAATGTCTTCTTTTTGGGGAAACAGGGTCCGCTGTTACTGTGCCCCGCTGCAGTCACTTACCCCCCCCCCCCCCAGCCTCCTTACATCTACGCTGCAGACCCCGCTTTTACCTTCCCCGTCGGTCTGACCTCCTGTCACTGTGCACCTTCCACCTTCGGCGCTGTGAGTGTTCCTGGTGGGCAATCATCTCCCGTTGCATACCCGCTGTCACTGTCCTAATCGACAGCTCCCCTCCCCCGCTGTCAGTGCCGCTGGCACTTACAGCACTCTGAGCTTGCGGTACCATTCCCAGCTGCCACCGCCAACATCGTTGTTACCCTCCATGGTGCAGGTGTGTTCCGTGGTTGGAGCCACCTGCTGCAGGACGAATCCATCAGTCCCTCTTTGGCTTGCACAGATCCTGATGCCATGTCCGTCAGTGTAGCCAATCAGGAGCTTTGGGGGTGTTAACAGGGTGGATACAGTCCATCACTATGTCTCCACCCATACTTCCAGTGGAGACAAGATGCATCAGTACTCCTCCACTATATATAAATCACCTCGTCTTACCTTCTTTAGTTATTTTTTCCTAACTGAAACATTCCCTTTAGATAAGTCATGTGATCTCGTGGTGACCCTCAGGGAATTACTTACCTTTGTGTTCTCTGCAAAGATCATTACTAGAACTTTCTGTGTGATGAAATTACATGGACTGTGCCTCACAAGTTGTTCTCAGAGGAACAGTTACACTTATCAAATTAGTGCTGATGATTAAGGCTCCTGTCACACAGTTATAATGGAGGAGATGATAGTTCAGCCTCCATGAAGGTATACTTATGGTGAACGTTGAGTTTAAGGATATTTACACTCTCCTGTGTTCCTCTGATGTTGTCTCAAGTTTGCATATGTTACCTGGCAGGCCAGTGTTTAAGCCTCTACCCTCCACACATTGGGGCTTTTCCCGAGGGCCCACCTCACATATCTCCAACGTGTTCGGTACCGTCATGTAGGTGACATGTCCTTGGATGTCTGTTGGGGGTAACCCGAATCTCAGAGCTGCAGGACGATGTGACTCCTTTGTAGCAGTCTCTCTAGCTTGAGTCCCTGCAGCTTTGTTCTCTCAGTGATGTCGGTTCTGGCGCCTTGTGGTGCTGCACTTCTCAAAAACCGGATGCCCCCTTTCTTGTGCCACTGTCCCTCTCTGGAAGGCACAGATTCCCCAGGACATGTATCAAGCCGACTCCTCATTCTTTGGCTGCTCCCTCTCCCAGCAATGCAGTCCCTCTGAAGGCTCAGCCCCCCTGGAATTACTCTCTTTATAATCTCAGGTCCTCCAAATCTCCCACCTGACCTCTGCAGCTAATGGGAAGTTGCATACAACACTGCATAGAGAAATATGCAAATTGCAGTAATGTATTATGGCCAGTAGAGGTCACCTTTATACCATCCAAATTACATAACTATAGGAACCATAACAGAGCTCATTACAGCACAAACCCGGACCTGAGCTCCCTACCTAGGCACTGCTCCCTCTGTTTACACGCACAGACAGCGTTGACCGTGACATCTAAAGAGGGATTGTGGCAGTTACAAGTGGCTGTCAAGTGTCAGATACAGCTGATAGCTGCCAGGTCTGGAGTAGACTCGGCTCCATGCACCCTTCACAGCTGCCGATGTGAATTTACCATGGTGGTCGTAAAGGGCTATACACATTTTTAAAGATTTGGTGATTATTTTTTTTCAATGTTACAATCTATATTTAATAAAAATCCCGAATCCTGCACTTCTGGCACCGACCACTAGGCCTGCTAATAGCCTGATGCTACCTGTCCTAGCAGGATGGCTTCTGTATTTAACAGCCATATTCATTCCCTTAGGGCTATTTCAGACGACCATATATCAGCTGGGTTTTCACGCCGAGCAGATATACGGCGTCCTTGTCTGCAGGGGGGGAGGATGGAAGAGCCAGGAGCAGGAACTGAGCTCCCGCCCCCTCTCCACCCCTTGCCACTATTTGCAATAGGAGGGGGCGAGACGGGGGCGGAGCTAAGTCCTCCGCTTAGCTCCGCCCCTGTCCAGCCCCTCCCATTGCAAATAGTGGCAAGGGGTGGAGAGGGGGCGGGAGCTCAGTTCCTGCTCCTGGCTCTTCCATTCCCCTCCCCCCCTGCAGACAAGGACACTGTATATCGGTTCGGCGTGAAAACCCAGCTGATATACGGTCGTCTAAATAAGCCCTAACATCGGTTTCACAAGAGCGCTAATCTTACGCAGGTATTGTGCGTTGCCAGACTTGTGCGAATTTGAACTCCATCCGTTTGGATCATACATGAGTAATGATTTCCCCCACAGCGATGTCTTTTCGCATTACTCGGAACGCATCGCCTATTGATTTCAATGGGACCTTAAATACATCCCACGGCTCTCCCACGCTGTGTGATGTGCAGGTCAGTGCGATGCCAGGTTTCCCATTGAAATCAATGGGTAACACTTCCGATCCTCTATTGCAGTGGTCCCCAACCTTTTTGGCACCAGGGACTGGCTTTAAGCAAGACCATTTTTACAAGGCCCGGCTGGGTTGGGCGGGACATGGGCGGGGCTTTGGTTATATGGGGCGGGGTTATTAAGGGGGTTGGAGTTTAGTGCATTCTTATTTAATTATGACATTTAGAATGTCCTGGCAGTACACACATAGGGCAGTATATAATCTATCCCTGCCCCCCCCCCCCAGGACACACATAGGGCAGCATATCCCCCCCCCCCAGTAATAGACAGCCCCCACCCCTCAGTAATAGACAGCCCCCACCTCTCAGTAATTAGCAGCCCCTCCCCCTGTAATAAGTAGCTCCCCCCCCAGTAATAACCATCCCCCCCAGTAATAAGCAGGTCCCACCCCGTAATAAGAAGTTCCCCCCTTCCCGTAATAAGCAGGTCCCCCCCAGTAATTGGCAGGTTCCCCCCCCCCAGTAATAGGCAGCCCCCCCCCCCCCCAGTAACAAGCAGACCCTTCCCCTGTAATAAGTAGTCCCTCCCCCCCAGTAATAAGCAGGTCTCCCCCAGTAATAGGCAGCCCCCCCAGTAATAAGCAGCCCCCCAGTAGTAAGTAGCCCCCCCCAAGTAATAGGCAGCCCCGTGTAATAGGCAGCCCCCCCTGTAATAGGCAGCCCCTTCCCCTGTTATAAGTAGCCCCCCCAGTAATAACCAGCCCCCCCCCCCAGTAATAGGCAGCCCCTTCCCCTGTAATAAGTAGCCCCCCCAGTAATAGGCAGCCCCCCCAGTAGTAAGCAGCCCCTCCCCCTGTAATAAGTAGCCCCCCCCCCAGTAATAAGGAACCCCCCCCGTAAGCAACCCCCCCAGTAATAAGCAGGTCCCCTCCCAGTAATAGGCAGCCCCCCCCAGTAGTAAGTAGCCCCCCCAGTAATAGGCAGCTCCGCGTAATAGGCAGAACCTTCCCCTGTAATAAGTAGCCCCCCCAGTAATAACCAGCCCACCCAGTAATAGGCAGCCCTCTAGGCAGCCCCTTCCCCTGTAATAGGTAGCCCCCACCCCCCCAGTAATAGGCAGCCCCCCAGTAATAGGCAGCCCCCCAACCCATATACTTACCTCCTCTCTGCTGTCGCTCTCTGTCTGCTTGCCCTGACGTCAGTGTGCAGCCCGGAACGCTTCCTCCCCGAGTCTTCTCCTGCGGAACTAATGAGCAGGGGACTCGGGGAGGAGAATTCTGGCTGCACACTGACTTCAGTGTGCGTCGGAATCAGCACAATTACCAGCGGGGAGCTGCGGCGCCCCCGCTGGTAATCGCTCAGACCCCTTAGGCTGCATTCCCACGAATGTATATCGGCTTGGTTTTCATGCCGAGCTGATATACGTTGTCCTCGTGTGCAGGGGGGGAGGATGGAAGAGCCAGGAGCAGGAACTGAGCTCCCGCACCCTCTCTGCCTCCTCTCCGCCCCTCTGCACTATTTGCAATGAAAGGAGGCGGGTGGGGGTGGGGCTAAGGTTCGTGAATTAGCCCCGCCCCCACCCCACCTCTCCCCATTGCAAATAGTGCAGAGGGGCGGAGAGGAGGCAGAGAGGAGGCGGGAGCTCAGTTCCTGCTCCTGGCTCTTCCATCCTCCCCCCCCCCCCCCTGCACACGAGGACAACGTATATCGGCTCGGCGTGAAAACCGAGCCGATATACGTTCGTCTGAATGCAGTCTTAAGTATGGCAGAGATGCCATTATCTGGGAGTGTTTTACGTGGCATGGTCTGGCTTGGTTGGTGTTGTGTCAGTTTGAAGCCTGACTGTGCATTAGGTCTTCTTTGACGCTGATGGGTGTATCAGCTATTGGTGCACACCTGGGGGCAGTTATGGAAGGTTTTTAGTTCCCTCCTGGCCAATTTCAGTGGTGTCTCCTTCTGCTGTGGAGTGAGGATGGATCTGGTTCTCTCAGCGGCTCTTCAGGTAAGTTCAGAGATGAGTTACTAATATTTATTCTTTGAGGTTTTGGTTTACTCTTATGGTGGTTTGTCCTTTGTCGGGGTTAGTGAGTGGCACGGGCATGAGGGTGGATGCGTCCTTATCATGGCGGGCCATCCACTAGTAGGCTGGGGTTGTTGCCCTCTAGTTTCCCTCCAGTGGTTATTTTTTCCTCATTGTGCAGGGGGTTCCTGGTGGTGTGAACATTGCCAGAGACGTTATATTCTGGTTTTCAGTTATGGCACGCATAAAGCAGATGTGACAGTTGGTTCATGCGGGATGGCGATGTACCTTGGCATTCTAGACAATAATGTACTGCTGACAATGTGGCAATAATCTGGGAATGGTCGGCCATACTTCCAACAAGACCACGTGGATGTTCCACAATTGGACTGGCTGCACAGAATCTCAACCTGAACCCTATTGAACATGGGATGCAGTGGAAGGTGGGATGATGAAATGTGAACGGCGTTGTGCTCCTATCACACAGTATCAGCATTCCCCGCAGCATCCGTCTCCTCACTACTCTCCACCTCTTTACATGGGAGGTAAACCTCCATTCTGCTCACTGGAGATCTTATCTCAGCGGTGATAAGCACATACACTACTGTAGATTGTCAGCTTTCACATGGTTAATACTGCATGGAATCAGTCCTGGCAGCAGAGGAGCTCAGATAGGTGTTCAGCTCTCTGTCCTGATGCTGCCTGTCCCAGCAGGATGGGTTCTGTACTCAGCAGCCATTTCCATTCCCTAAGGGTGCGTTCACACGAACGTATATCGGCTCGGTTTTCACGCCGAGCCGATATACGTTGTCCTCATGTGCAGGGGGGAGGCTGGAAGAGCCCAGGGGCAGGAACTGAGCTCCCGCCCCCTCTCTGCCTCCTCTCCGCCCCTCTACACTATTTGCAATGAAAGGAGGCGGAATGGGGGCGGGGCTAAGTTGCGGGAATTAGCCCCGCCCCCGTTCCGCCTCTCCCCATTGCAAATAGTGCAGAGGGGTGGAGAGGAGGCAGAGAGGGGGCGGGAGCTCAGTTCCTGCTCCTGGGCTCTTCCAGCCTCCCCCCCCCCCCCCCCCTGCACATGAGGACAACGTATATCGGCTCGGCGTGAAACCCGAGCCGATATACGTTCGTGTGAATGCACCCTAATGCTGGTTCCCTAGATGAAATGAGCAGTTAGAACTAATTAAAGCTATTCAGGGATCTATTTATCCTGCTGAGTACACCGGGTATTTTCACCATTTTTTTCTATTTCTCAGTCAACCCCTTTAACTGCTGGCTCAGCACACTGAGGCAAGCAGCGATTCTCCTACCTCCTCCACACCCAGGTACGTCCATCTGATTTGAAGATGGAGTAGCGTGATTCATCACTCCATAGAATGTTCTTCCATTCCTCTACTGTCCAATGATGATGCTCCTTGCACCATTGTAGACGGGCCAACACATCTTTGTTGAGTGAACTCGCCACATGGTTGCAGAATGAATGGAGGGAAATACCAGCCGCAGTGTATCAGACGTTAGTAGAAAGTATATCCTAGAGACTATGTGAAGTTATTGGGGCCGAAGGAGCCCCACTACGCAGTAACATTAATAAATCCATGCTGCTATTGATTCTTGCTCAGGTGCCCAATTACTTTGGGTAGGATAGTGTATATAGATAACCATAATGGTCTCAGTAGTAATCGTGACCTTCATTGTGTCCCCAGTAGTTACAGTAGTGGCCCCAGTAATAGCAACATCTGTTAGTAGCCCCAGTAGTAATAGGTTTGGGGCTACTATAGGAGTACTAATAGTGATCCCCATAGTGGACCTCCAGCCACCCGACAAGCATTTGACTCCCTTCTAGTCCCGATCTGCTGCTGCAATAAGTGTGACCTCTGACCCCTCTGCCTCCATCTCTGTGCATGAAAGAAGATGCCAGAGAGGTCATGGGTCGCACTCATTACAGCCTCCAGACTGGGACTACAAGTGAATTGCTTGTCAGGGTGGGAGGCCATGATCCGCTGCCTGGAACTGTGGAATAGCATCTCAAATCTGGGATGGTTGGGAAGTATAACTAATGCTCATCTTCTTTTCTGTTGAACGTCTTAGAAGATCCTAATGGCAAAATCAACAACCAAATGCAAGTATGTGTGCTTGCGTTGGTGGTATAGTGGTGAGCATAGCTGCCTTCCAAGCAGTTGACCCGAGTTCGATTCCCGGCCAACGCATTGTTTCTCTTGTTTTGAAGTATTCTTGTTAACACTCTGTCCAGAGGCCAATGCTTGTGGATTTCTTTGTGCCTTGAAATATAAAGGACAGTGGAGTTTGCTGGGCTTTGGGTGGCCTGAAAGAACGAGACAGTGAATTTTTGGGGTACCTTTTTCCTGGGAGCATAAAAAATGCCAAACCCTGTGCTTAGCAGAGGATGGTTTCGATCCATCGACCTCTGGGTTATGGGCCCAGCACGCTCCCGCTGCGCCACTCTGCTGCTGCTTACACCTCTCTTACGAGAAGCCACATTACCGTCTGACTGTTGTCAAGCCACTAACGAAGCAGAAGAGTTGGCTTTAGTCACACTAGGGGTGAGAGTTGCATTTTCACGATTGAGAAGTGGTGCGAATTCTATGGCGTTGGTGGTATAGTGGTGAGCATAGCTGCCTTCCAAGCAGTTGACCCGGGTTCGATTCCCGGCCAACGCATTGTTTCTCTTGTTTTGAAGTATTCTTGTTAACACTCTCTCCAGAGGCCAATGCTTGTGGGGTCAGGCTCAAAAAGAGTGCGGCCAGGAGGTATGCAGCTGCAAAGTCTGTGCGAGAGAGCCTCCGAGTTGAAGCATGCAAGGTTGTCGGACACTCAAAAGCGTCCTTCGAGCCGGAATCGAACCAGCGACCTAAGGATTGCTAATTAGCTACTACAGTCCTCCGCTCTACCAGCTGAGCTATCGAAGGTTTAGCCAGACATGCGTGCAGCTGCTTCCTAGGTTTTTGTGTCAGTGCCAACTAAAAAGAAGTTGGCCCTTCATTTGAAGGTAGTGCCAAGTGGAAGTTTTGGAGGATGCGGGCATCGATCCCGCTACCTCTCGCATGCTAAGCGAGCGCTCTACCATTTGAGCTAATCCCCCTCTGCGGTTGCTGGCTTCTGGCACTCGGGTCACACCGCAGTCATGTTATCATGCCTAAACCAAGCTTTGACCATGGGAGAAGAAAGGTTTCTTTTTTTTTTAAGTGTGGATTTTTTTGTGCCTTGAAATATAAAGGACAGTGGAGTTTGCTGGGCTTTGGGTGGCCTGAAAGAACGAGACAGTGAATTTTTGGGGTACCTTTTTCCTGGGAGCATGAAAAATGCAAAACTCTGCGCTTAGCAGAGGATGGTTTCGATCCATCGACCTCTGGGTTATGGGCCCAGCACGCTCCCGCTGCGCCACTCTGCTGCTGCTTACACCTCTCTTACGAGAAGCCACATTACCGTCTGACTGTTGTCAAGCCACTAACGAAGCAGAAGAGTTGGCTTTAGTCACACTAGGGGTGAGAGTTGCATTTTCACGATTGAGAAGTGGTGCGAATTCTATGGCGTTGGTGGTATAGTGGTGAGCATAGCTGCCTTCCAAGCAGTTGACCCGGGTTCGATTCCCGGCCAACGCAGGAGTTTTTTTCTGTTTCTTTAGTTGATTTCAAAACGAATCCACAGACCTTATACAGCATCTCCAGAAGCGAACACAAGGGGTTGAACACTATAATTCCCAGCATGTGACAAAGCTTTCTGAAGCGTTGGATAATGCATTCGCTCAGGCCTGTAACAGATTCACACGTCCTTCTGGGGTTATTTTTTTGACCACTATTTGATTCCTACCCAAAACCTCCAACCTACCTCCTCTCTAACCATTGTAATTTCTGGCATATCACAAGAAAAATGACTCCATGACTCTAATATGATTGGATCTGATCCACAGATGACTACAAATCATCAGGTTTTTAGATAACGTTCCATCCACTGGCGTGTTAGCGAACTGGGGTCTGCTGCATACGCAGTTTTATCGCCGTGGCCAGTGGGCTGGCTGTGGATGGCACCCAGGGAGTAGAGGACCATTTCCCAGGACTCCAGCAGCCAGCCCTCCCTTTCACTGAGAGACTGTAGCTGTGATTGGTCACAACTGCAGCCAGTCAGTGCGCTGCCAGCTGCGTGATTGGTCTGGCTGACTGTGCACACAAAGTGAAAGTGACAGCGGAGACTGTGGACCATGCGGTACAACGAGTTTTTTTTTCCCTTAGGTAATGTTATATGTATAGCTGGTATTGTAATATCCTGTTCGTGAGGCCAGAAATGTCCTGTTGGAGATGCCAGGAATTGCAACAGGCAATTGAAAAATCTATATATATAAAGACGAAAGCCCTAACTGACTCACTGACTGACTGACTGACTAGCCAAAAATTCTCCAACTTCCCGATATCGTAGAAACATGAAATTTGGTAAGAGCATAGATTATGTCCAAAATAGGAAAAGTGATTGGGTCCCAACTCGATTATTTAAATCTAGCGCAAAAGAATTAGCGTCAAAATTTTACGTAATCTAAATCTCTCACTTCCTGGTGTCATAGAAACTTAAAATTTGGCACAGGCATTGATTATGTCATAAATAGGAAAAGCTAATGGGTCCCAACTCGATTATTCGAGTCTAGCGCAAAAGAACTAGCGTCCAATTTTTACGTAGGGAATCTAATTCTCTCACTTCTTGGTGTAATAGAAAGTTAAAATTTGGCACGAGCATTGATTATGTCATAAATAGGAAAAGCTAATGGGTCCCAACTCCATTATTCAATTCTATGCGCAAAAGAATTAGTGTCCAAATCTTACGTATGAAATCTAATTCTCTCACTTCCTGATGTCATTTTATATAAAGGAAGCGTCGCATGGTTACCTCCCGTGGTGTTTCCTGGGGAACGCAAAGAACCATGCAAAATGGTGAACGTATGTTTTTCCTCAGTATCTCTAAAGTAACCACGGCTTCATAAGATTTCCCGTGTGAACACCAGATAAACACCAGTACCAAATTAACTCGGGCGAAGCCGGGTATATCAGCTAGTAAATTATATATATTTTTGTTGGTGACTGCCAAGAAGTGTACGCGGGGCCGAGGGATAAACTATGTACAAAGCTTTCTTGTTACCTGTAGTGGCAGGCAATGATGGGGGTAGTAGTTGTCAGTTCGTGATGCCACCGCTCCATACACTGACCTTCATACACGGCACATTGATCACACTGGACAAGTGCATAGTACCTCGGGTCCTCCGGAACGGGGGAGGCCCAGTAAAACTTTACTAGTGTCTTTCTATATAATACAGCAGACTTCAGCAGGCAGAGGTTACAGCGCAGGAAAACGTAGTACATATTCAGCAATACTTACCATGAAAGTCAATGGCCACAGAATGGCTATAATGATCACCCCGCTGTCATAGACTTCAGCACACATGGGTGTCAGTTACGGGTGTACCACTATGCGGGGATCTATACTGCAGACGGCCGCATAGGAGTCATCACCAGTAAATCTCAGTATTATCTCCAGCGGTTCAGTAGACTTCTGCACTGTTATATAACTCTATACACTTCTTGTCACCGGCAGGTAATTACTCACTATAGCTCCCTCTTGTAGTAGGACTTTATGGGCAAGACATTTAGGCTCACTCACTCCCATGCTCTTCACATACGATCTTGTGGTCTCTCCTCCTCCTCCATCTACAGCTGCACAAGGGCGGATGGTGCCCTCATGCCCTCTGCGGTAGGAAACCCACAGGTGGTAGATGGGCGCTCCTCAGCAGCCTCAAGATGGACTATCAACTCTCCTCTGGAACCCAATCACTCATACTTAGACTCATGAACACGACATGCCACTAATGCCATTGATCGTGATTTGCCTGCATTTAGAGTGGTTGCGGGCGGTTTAAACTGAGCATTCGGGCTCATTGGGACTCTCTGCGTTTCCTTGGTAACCAACACGCTCTTAGATGGCCTAACGCACAAACGTCGTCTCTGCACTTGCGCAGTGAGTACATGGTTGCCCTGGATATGGGCAGACGTACCAGCGTCATTCTCACGCATGCGCAGTGGTGTATCTGCACGCTCCGGGAGAACACTGGTCACTCGGATGCCGCCATTCCCCCTACCTCTCACAGCAGACCAACGGGTAAGTGCTACTTGACACCTGTAACCTATTGCCCTCCATTATGATTGGTGGATCGCTTTTATTTAACTGTTGGTGGGTGAAGGGATTTATTAGCTTGACAAAGACCCGGCTGTAGGGTCGATACGTGGCTCATTTCATCTCCATTTTAATGGATCAATAAAGAAGAATTTTTTTTATCTTTGGATGCTGCTCAGCCTACTCTCTTTAGTGCTCAAGTGTATTTGTGCCAGACAGGTAAAACAACACAATGGGAAGTCTTTGTGCACCCACAGCATAGACGAGCCCCTGGAACCTAAGGAAAGCATTACACATAAAGAAATCAGAGTGCCCAAACAAGGCAGTTTCGGCCTCTGCTCACACCCTCGTTAATCGTGGGCATAAAGCAGACTCGGATGCTAGTGCAGCTATGAACGTCTCATTAATGCAGTGACGCTCCTCTTGTTTGGCCCAAGCCAGTGTCTCAGATAACTGGTAACACGAGAGAAAAGACATGTTGCCCAGCGCTGATCCCCAGACCCCAAGCAGGAGGAGGTGGCATAATAAGGCGAGGAACAATGACTGAGGTAGGACCTGCAATACTCTGTGTGGAAAGTACGTGAGCAGGTCCTGGGTCAGGCTCGATCCCAGCCTCCACCTTGTGTGACCCAAGGTGCCGTCAGTTAAATAGCTATGGGAAATCCATGTGTCCCCACATACTTCATTCTGTGTAGGTGTCAGATAGCTCAACACCGCAAGGGGAAGTCTTTGAGTTCCTTGGGCTCGCCTATGCTGTCAGTGCACAAATATGGTATTACACAGGAAGAAATCAGAGTGCCCAAACATGGCAGAGTTTCACCCCGCCGAAGACCTCGGCCATGGCCCACATTTCTGCTCAAGTCAGTCAGTGTATTTGTGCCAGATAGGTAAAACACTGCGATGGGAAGTCTTTGTGCACCCACAGCATAGGCAGACCCCATTAACCTTTCTGTAGCAAGAGTATAGGCAAACCCCTCAAACCATTCAGTAGAAACTGTATAGATGAACCCCTGTAACATTTCTGTACCAAGTGTATAGGCAGACCCCAGTAGCATTTCTGTAGCAAGAGTGTAGGCGGACCCCTGAAACATTGGTGCACCAAGAGTATAGGCGAACACCTGAAAAGATTTGGTTACCAAGAGTGTAGGCAAAGGATGGAAAAATTAGTTGTATAACAGTATAGGTGAAGACCAGAAAAACTGGTGTACCAAGAGTACAAGTGCACCCCTGAAAAATTGCTCAACCGCAAGGGCAGGTGAAACCCATAAACATCTTTTAATTTGTAACAGAGCCTGGAGGCAGCCCTGTGAAAAAAAATTGGTTTCTGTTAAAGTATAAATACTTTTGAAACTTTGAAAAATTGTAGAACACTTTTAAACAGAGCCTTTTGGGCTGCAGAAAAATTGGCAGTTTAGCGTGATGACATGCTGTTTGAGGAGGAGGAGGAGTAATATCCGAAAGTGATCAACAAAGCTAATTCCCCCTTTTTTGGGGTTATAGAGGATGCATTTTTCTCCTGTTGCAGCGAAAAGAATCATTAGGTTCTGCTGCTTTCCGCCCGTGGAGAAGAGGGGTCTGGGGAAGTCCAGCCTTTGTTTATCTTTAGGAGTGTAAGCATGTCGACGCTGACAGTTGACAGGCGGGTACGCTTATCCGTGATGATTCCCCCATCTGCACTAAACAGGGCAGGCCAGAACCTCCAGGGCATACAGCACAAGTTTGTGGCACCTGTCCAGCTTTGACACCCAATAGTTGTATGGAGGAGAGGCATCACGGACGATGGTGGTACGATTGGCTACATACTCTCTCACCATCTTTTTACAGTGCTCCCTTCGACTCAGCCTTGACTGGGGAGTGGTGACACAGTCTTGCTGGGGAGCCATTAAGCTGGCAAAGGCCTTGGAGAGTGTTCCACTGTCTGTGCTGGACATGCTGCCTGATCCCCGCTTCTCCCCTGCCACTTGGCCCTCGGAACTGCGTCTTCTGCCATTAGCGCTGTCAGATGGAAAGTTTAGCATCACTTTTTCCACCAGGGCTCTGTGATATTGCATCACTCTTGTACCCCTTTCCTCTTCGGGAATGAGAGTGGAGAGGTTTTTCTTATACCGTGGGTTGAGAAGGGTGTACACCCAGTAATCCGTGTTGGCCAGAATGCGTCTAATGCGAGACTCGCAGGAAAGGCAGCCTAACATGAAGTCAGCCATGTGTGCCAGGGTCCCAGTACGCAACACATCGCTATCCTCACTAGGCAGATGACTTTCAGGAGCCTCCTCCTCCTCTTCAGCCCATACACGCTGAACAGATGAGAGGCAAGCAGCATGGGTACCCTCTGCAGTGTGGCCAGCTGTCTCTTCCTCCCCCTGCTCCTCCTCCTCCAAAACGCGCTGAGATATAAACATGAGGGTGGTTTGGCTTTCAAGCGACATACTGTGATTCCCCGTCTCCTGTTCCAACCGCAAAGCGTCGGCCTTTATGCTTAGCAGGGAACTTCTCAGCAGGCAAAGCCGCGGGATGGTAACGCTAATGGTTGCCGCATCAATGCTCACCATCTGGGTAGACTCCTCAAAGTTTCCGAGGACCTGGCAGATATCTGCCATCCATGACTACTCCTCAGTAAAGAATTGGGGAGGCTGACTACCACTCGGCCGCCCATGTTGCAGCTGGTATTCCACTATTGCTCTACGCTGCTCGTACAGCCTGGCCAACATGTACAGCGTAGAATTCCAGCGTGTGGGCACGTCCCACAGCAGTCGGTGCTCTGGCAGCTGCAACCAACATTGCAGGGTCCTCAGGGTGGCAGCGTCTATGGTGGACTTGCGGAAATGTGCGCAGACGCGGCGCACCTTGCTGAGCAGGTCAGACAAGTGGGGGTAGTTTTTCAGAATCCACTGAACCACCAGATTAAAGACGTGGGCCAGGCATGGCACATGTGTGAGACTGCCGAGCCGCCACCATGTTACGCCCGTTGTCACACACGACCATGCCCGGTTGAAGACTCAGCAGCGAAAGCCAGAGATCGGTCTGCTCTGTCAGACCCTGCAGCAGCTTGGGGGCCATGTGCCTCTTGTCATCTAAGCTGATTAGTTTCAGCACGGCTTGCTGATGCTTGCCCACCGCCGTGGTGCCGCGCACTACCCACTGCTGGCGACGTGCTCACACTTCTTAATTGAGAGGTAGACGTGGCAGTGGAGGAGGAGGGGGAGGGTTTGGAAGAGGTGGCATAAAACGCCGCAGATACCAGCACCGACGTAGGACCCGCTATTCTGGGTGTGGGTAGGATGTGAGCATTCCCAGGCTCCACCAAGTTCACCCAATGTGCCGTCAGGGAGATATAGTGGCCCTGCCCGCCAGTACTTCTCCACGTGTTCATAGTAAAGTGGACCTTCCTAGTGACCACGTTGGTGAGGGCATGATTTATGTTGCGGGAGACGTGCTGGTGTAGGGCTGGGACGGCACACCGGGACAAATAGTGGCGACTGGGGACTGAGTAGCGCGGGACCGCCGCCACCATCATGTTTTTGAAAGCCTCTGTTTCCACAAGCCTGTACGGCAGCATCTCCAGGCAGATTAATTTGGCAATGTGCACGTTTAAAGCTTGTGCATGCGGGTGGGTGGCCGCGTATTTGCGCTTTTGCTCCAACGCTTATGTTAGCGACAGCTGAACGCTGCGCTGAGAGACATTGCTGGATGGAGTGGAGGACGGTGAAGGTGAGGATGTGAGTGCAGGCCGGGAGGCGCTCGTGCCTGTGTCTTGGCAGGGGGATTCGATCTGTGTGGCACAGGGGAAGAGGCGGTGAATGGCCTTCGTCCCACCTTGTGGGGTGCTTGGCCATCATATGCCTGTGCACGCTGGTGGTGGTGAGGCTGGTAGTAGTGGCTCCCCGGCTGATCTTGGTGTGACACAGGTTGCACACCACTGTTCGTCGGTTGTCTGCACTCTCACTAAAAAACATCCACACCTTTGAACACCTAGCCCTCTGCACGGAAGCTTGGCGCGAGGGGGTGCTTTTGGAAACAGTTGGGGGATTCTTTGCTCTGGCCCTGCCTCTATCCCTGGCCACTCCACTGCCTCTTCCAACCTGTCCTGCTGCTGCACTTGCCTCCCCCTCTGAAGCCTTGTCCTCAATAGGCTTAGCAAACCAGGTGGGGTCAGTCAGCTCATCGTCCAGCTGCTCTTCCCCCGAATCCTCTGTGCGCTCCTCCCTCGGACTTACTGCTCTTACTACTACCTCACTGACATACAACTGTGTCTCATCATCATTGTCCTCCTCACCCACTGAAAGCTCTTGAGACAGTTGCCGGAAGTCCCTAGCCTCATCACCCTGACTCCGGGAACTTTCCAAAGGTTGGTCATCGGTCACGACAAACTCCTCAGGTGAGAGAGGAACCATTTTTCCCCCTCATGGTAGGGACCCGAGAGCAGTTCCTGGGAGTATGCCTGCTCAGAATATGTCATTTTCATGGAGTGAGGAGGCTGGGAGGAAGGAGGAGCAGCAGCCAGAGGATTTAGAGTTGCAGTCCCTAGGTCGGGAGTAGTGGACTGCATAGAAGACTAGGTGGTCGATACATTGCTGGACACGTTTTCTGCCATCCACAACAGGACCTGCTCACACTGCTCTGTTTTAATAATGGTCTACCACGTGGACCCGTAAATTGTGATATGAAGCTGGGGAGCGCAGAAACTTGCCTCTCTCCTAATCCCGCAGCAGCCGACTGTGATTCATCATGCCCAGGAACTCGGACTAGGAAAAAATTAACCAGCTGTCTAGCTCTGATACCTAGGGGTAATTTACTGCTCGCAGAGACTTGTAGATAATAGAGGCTGTATGGAGTGGGAGAAGACTGTAAAGCCAATGGATAGTGCTGGGAACTGCGGCTATCTCAACCCCAACAAGGAAAGGGTATTGTGAGACGCTCTGCACAGCGGCAGAGCTGAAATGCTTTGCAGTGGCCCCGGTAATATTACAGTGCTGTTTAGCGGTGAGACCTCTGTCTAATGCACTGCAGACACAGAACGGTATAACTGAAGTCGTTTGCAGTAGGCTAAGAAATATTTGAGTGCAGTTTCTCGGCGAGAGCTGGTTGCACGGCACTGCAGGCTGAGAACGCTATTACTGAAAGGCTGGGAACAGGCCTAGATGCGTAATAGAAAAGTTGATGCACTACTGCTCTCAGCAGGCCCCAACTGCAAAGCACACGGTCAGATGTAGCCCTAAGAAGGAGGATCAGGACTGTATAACTTTCCCTATAGAAGTCGCTGTGTCCTTAAACTCTACGTTATGCACTGCAGACTGAGAACGCTATAGCTCTAATGGCCTGCACAGCCCGAGATGCTTAAAAAAAAAAATTGGTACAAAACTGCTCCCAGCAGCCACAACAGTAATGCACACGGTCAGATGTAGCCCTAAGAAGGACCGTTGGAGTTCTTGAAGACAGGATCCTACTCTAACACTTTCCCTATATCAGCAGCAGCTCTTTCCCTAACCTCTGCCAGCATGTGTCTGAGGCGAGCCGCTGGGTGGGACCAGTTTAAGTACTCGGCGGTCACCTGATCGGTCCAGCCACTCACTACTGTGGGGGGAAGAAAGGTGGCACGTCACAGGAGGAAGGGGTATTGCCTTCCCCGCATGTCTATTGTCTAGGAAATGGCGCTAAACATGCGGGAAAGGAAATGCAATCGAGTACCGCGTGGTGTTCGACTCGAGTAACGAGCATCTCGAGTACCCTAATACGCGAACGAGCATCAAGCTCGGACGAGTGTGTTCGCTCATCTCTAATAATAATGTAAAGGATATACCAAGGTTACACCAGCATCATCCATATTACTATATACAGGGAATGTATATCTACTATACATAGTGATATGGAGCATGCTGGTATAACCTGGGTATATAATTATATATGTGCTACTGGTATAAGCTACATATCCAGTCTGTAGTGATATAGACCATACTGGTATAGCACTATATACAGGAGATGTATAACGTATACCAGCTGTATATATATAATTATATACAGATGATACCCAGGTGTACCAGCATGCTCCATATCACTATATACAGGGGATGTATAACTTATACCAGCTGTACATATATAATTATATACAGATGATACCCAGGTGTACCAGCGTGCGCCATATCACTATATACAGGGGATGTATAACTTTAACCCTTGTATCTCCTGTATATAATTATATATGTACAGCTGGTATGAGTTATACATCCCCTGTATATAGTGATATGGAGCATGCTGGTATAACCTGGGTATCGTCTGTATATAATTATATACAGGAGATACCAGGGTTATACCAGCATACTCCATATCATTATATCCAGCATATATATAACTTATACCAGCTGTACATATATAATTATATACAGGAGATACCCAGGTTATACCAGCATGCTCCATATCACTATATACAGGATATGTATACCTTATACCAGCTGTACATATATAATTATATACAGGAGATACCCAGGTTATAGCAGCATGCTCCATATCACTATATACAGGGGATGTATAACTGATACCAGCTGTACATATATAATTATATACAGGAGATCTCCAGGTTATACCAACATGCTCCATATCACTATATACAGGAGATGTATAACTTATACCAGCTGTACATAGATAGCTAGGCCGCTATACCTAATATTTCTAGACACTATCAAGACCGGAGTAGTACCATTGGACTGGCGCATTGCCAACGTGGTTCCAATTTACAAAAAAGGGAGCAAAAGTGAGCCTGGTAACTACAGGCCAGTAAGTCTCACTTCAGTAACGGGAAAAATTTTCGAGGGGATTCTGAGAGACGCCATCGATGAGTACCTCAAGGAGATTAAGGGAATAACTCCTCACCAGCATGGATTCATGAAGGGTCGCTCATGTCAGACAAATCTGATCAGTTTCTACAATGAAGTAAGCTCTAAGCTGGACCGGGGAGAATCTATTGATCTTGTATATCTGGACTTCTCTAAAGCCTTTGACACCGTGCCATATAATAGGCTAATATACAAAATGAGGCAGCTCGGACTGGGCGAAAACGTGTGTAAGTGGGTAAAAAATTGACTCAATGATAGAAAGCAGAGGGTGGTAATAAATGGTTCGTACTCTGATTGGACCACAGTCGCTAGCGGGGTGCCACAGGGTTCAGTATTAGGCCCCACTCTGTTCAACATATTTATCAATGACCTGATAGAGGGGCTGCACAGCAAAATATCAATATTTGCAGATGACACAAAATTATACAATATAATTAATGCAACGGAGGACAATGTGCGGCTACAAATGGACCTGGATAAGCTGGGGGCTTGGGCAGGAAAATGGCAAATGAAGTTCAATGTTGAAAAATGTAAGACTATGCACATGGGCAGGAGGAACGGATGTCACAAATATTCACTTAATGGGGTACCGCTGGGGAAAAGTGATATGGAAAAGGATCTGGGGGTATTAGTGGATAATAGACTAAACTGGAGTAACCAATGCCAGTCAGCCGCTGCAAAGGCAAATAAAGTCCTGGGGTGCATTAAAAAAGGTATAGGGGCGAAGGACGAGAACATTATCCTTCCATTATATAAGGCACTTGTCAGGCCTCACATGGAATACTGCGTACAGTTCTGGACACCGGGGCTCAGGAAAGATGTTACAGTACTGGAGGGGGTTCAAAGAAGAGCAACTAAACTAATACATGGAATGACGGGACTGGAATACCCAGAGAGGCTGTCCAAATTGGGAGTATTTACTCTAGAAAAAAGAAGGTTAAGAGGCGATCAAATAACCATGTATAAGTACATGAGGGGACAACACATGGATCTCTCCCATGATCTGTTTACACCCAGGACCACGACGGTAACAAGAGGACATCCGCTACGATTAGAGGAAAGTAGGTTTCATCACCAACACAGAAAGGGGTTCTTTACTGTAAGAGCAGTTAGACTGTGGAACTCTCTGCCTGAGGAAGTGGTGATGGCAAAATCCATAGAGGAGTTTAAAAGGGGACTTGATGTCTTTCTGGAGAAGAAGTATATTACAGGATATAAATTTTAGGTTAAGTGTCAATCCTGGTATATAGGCAGGTAGGAACTATTAGGGGTTGATCCAGGGAACAGTCTGATTGCCATTAGGGAGTCGGGAAGGAATTTTTTCCCCAAAAGGGCTAATTGACTTCTGGCCTTGGGGTTTTTTGCCTTCCTCTGGATCAACACAGTAGGATAGACAGGCTGGACTAGATGGACAATGTCTTCATTCGGCCTTACATACTATGTTACTATGTTACTATATATAATTATATACAGGAGATCCCCAGGTTATAGCAGCATGCTCCATATCACTATATACAGGAGATGTATAACTTATACCAGCTGTACATATATAATTATATACAGGAGATACCCAGGTTATACCAGCATGCTCCATATCACTATATACAGGAGATGTATAACTTATACCAGCTGTACATATATAATTATATACTGGAGATACCCAGGTTATACCAGCATGCTCCATATCACTATATGCAGGGAATTGGGGATTCTACTTTTCTGCTGCATTCAAGAAGCTGGAAAGAGGAATCCCTGCGGCTGAATGGGTCTGTCTTTGGACGGAACCAAAAGACAGACAGAATGGGCAGTCTGTGTACCATAGCAAAATTGGACTGCGCACGACAGCGTATCTCAGGCATGTATCTCACACGCTGTCATGGGCAGTCCACCTATTGCTTTGCAATGGCGCGTATACACGCAGCCCAATGTAATTACATATGGGCAGATTGATTAAGGTGTGAATGGAAAACAATGGGGGTTCTCTATGTAATGCACCACAAAATAGAGCATGCTAGGGGGAGGGTCTGATCACAGCAGTCGCTAACTATGATGGTCAGGGGATCAGGAAGGTCACATGGTATAAATTTCATGGGCTCCGGTTGGAGAATCTGTTCACACAGGACAGATATGCTGCTAAGGGTAAAATCATTGACAAATATGCTGAATTTCCACAATGAAACCCAAGAGAAAAACTTCAGCATTTGGTGCAATGTTTGGCGTTGCAGACCTTCTGCAGCCATGTGGACTCCTGGCAGCATGGCGTGCCGGATGTAAGTGCTGATGCCAGGAGTCTTGTGATGCTGAAGCCTCTGGTTGGCCACAATGCTCACTTGACTTCTGCCCGGTCGTCTATCTAGAAGTTGCCGCTGATTGCAGCATCTCTCAGCTGTGTCTTGGGGCTATTGGAGAGGTAAGTATACCCTTTATTTTAGGCCGACCCGAGCGGTCTGGGGGGGGTTGTACTGACATAACCCCTTTAATGTAATGCAACCAACATTGCATCCATGATCCTTGTACCCAGTGGCAGCCTGCAAATGTGTCCACAGTACCCCAGAGGATTCCCAACTCAGGACCCTCTGATTTAGAAGAGTCTATTCTGACTCTGGACCTCACGGGCCGCATAAATCGTTAGAAAATATCCAAGAAAGAGAGAGAGAGCCCCTCGGTGCCTCACTTACTGACAAAATATAGATAAGGAAAACCTTTTTTTAACCCATAAAGCGGCTGCTCTTTATGCTAAATGTTGTGGAGCTGCTATTAGGATAATTACGGCAGTAGAGCGTGGCTTTGTAGGATTCATGTGCTGCTCCCAAAGCTTCCACTAACCAGGTCCAGGTGAGATCTGTCTAGTAGTCGTGGCCGAGTGGTTAAGGCGATGGACTAGAAATCCATTGGGGTCTCCCCGCGCAGGTTCAAATCCTGCCGACTACGTCAGTATTTTATTTTTATGCTATTTTCTTTTCTTCATGACTTTTCATGCTATTTTCTGCGGGACCCAAACTACTTCTTTATTCTCCCCTCAGCATTATGCAGCTTTAGGATTTGTTTCTTACCTTGTTTTGTGAGATTAGTTTTACTTTTTTGCACCATTTTAGTGCTGGTAACTGTGATGGAAATGCAAGAAACGTTATTTTTCTCTTCTCCAGTTTTTTTTATGCCAATTACCTTAATGTTGCAGATTTAGAATCGAGGTGCTATACGGGGTCCCCAAGTATCGGTCAAATTTTCTCAGTGGAGCACCTTTCTTAATGCTACAGAATTTGCTCTTGATCTTAGTTGCGAGGAGTTCATGATCAGCGCCGCAGTCGGCAACAGGGAAGGTTTTTATTGCAATGACTGAACTTCGCCAATGATGATCACACAGGATGTAATCAGTCTGATTTCAATGGAGGCCATTGAGAGAGGTCCACGTGGACAGTCGGCGTTTGGGGGATGTCCACGTGGACAGTCGGCGTTTGGGTTGCATAAACCATGTATGTGCTATCTGTAGCCGATTTTCTTGGTAGATCTGTACCAGACAACCACCTACTTCTTTTCTTTCATCAAGCCCAAATCTTCCTGTGATGGTTTCTTCTGGCTGGCTACTGATTTTGGAATTGAAGTCGCCCATAACGTAAATGATGTCCTTCTTTGGCACTTTGTTTTCTGGATGTCGGCATAAAAATTTTCACTGGTTTCCTCATCAGCATCAGTCATTGGGGCATAGACCTGTAAGATTGAGATGTTCACTGGCTTACCACGTATCTAGATAGCAATGATACGGTCACTGATTGTTCTAGAACTTTCTACTACTCTTGAGTTCTGGTTGTTTGTAATAACGGCTACTCCATTCCTCTTGAATTCCTCATGTCCGGCATAGTGCAATCTGAAGTCATCGGAGTGAAAATATCTATTATCAGACCTCACTCTTCCCCAGCCGCATTTAGAGAATCCTTTGGCCTGGGGGCTGCCATCGGATACCATATCTGAATCATTGGAGAGCTCTTACATAGGGTTTCCAAGGTGAAGTTTTTACTGGGTAGGTCACCAGGTCTTTTCCTAACCCTCCCCATTTATCTGAGCTTGGGAGTAGCATATATGGATGACTCTCACACGGGTATTGATGTAGCAAAGCGATTCGAACTGCTTGACACATCAGAGACGCATCCAGAGGAACTATGACCTGTTATACAGTCCACAGTTATGGAAACAGCCAGTAAGCATCTCCCCTATAAGAAGCAGGAAAAACTATGCTATTGGTTGTCCAAGCAAACCCTCAGAATAGCCGATAAAAGAAGAGCAGCAAAGGTGGCCGGCCACAAAGACAAAGCTCGGCAACTAGTTGCCGATTTTCAGCGAGCGGCAAGGAAAGGCAAAGAAATGGACTGGAATGGGTGCTGCAAACAACTGATAGCAGAAGCCATGAAAGGCCATATGTGAGGCCTATACTCATAGGTCAAGATGGCCCAAAAACCTTTCTTGGCACACAACAGCACAATAAAAAGGCATAAATGGAGAGAAACTGAATGATCAACAGAGTATCAAGGACAGGTGGAGGGAATACTCAGAGGAACTGTATGCCTGAAACCACATACCTGGACCATTGCATGAGGTGGAGCCTCCATTAAGAGAGTAAGAAGTGGTTATGGCAATGAAACAACTAGCCAAAAATAAAGCACCTGGCATAGATAACCTACCGGCAGAGCTATTGCTGCCAGTACCAGTAAAGACCATCACAGTACTGTGCCAGGCAGTATGGGCATCCACACGATGGCCACAGGACTGGGAAAGATCTGTCTTCATCCCTCTACTAAAGAAAGGTGAGTCGTAGAATCGCTCCAACCACTGAATAGCCCTCATTCTGCATGCAGGAAAGACTGAGCTCAGTAGTTGAAGCAGCGCCCCCTGATGTACAGGCAGGATCCAGTGAGGATGCGGCACCCGTGAACCATATTGCAAACCTGCGATGGACCATGGAAAAAGCTTGAGAATACCAAAAGAATATTTACATGTGCTTCATCAACTACATCAAGGCCTCTGGCTGCATTGACCTGACAAGCTATGGCGCCCCCTACAAGAGCTGGGCGTATCGATACATCTAGTCAAGCTGATAAAATCACTTTATACCAATCAAGAAGCCGCTGTGAGAACACAGTATGGGGACACAGGTTGGTTTGGGATGGGCAAAAATATCCAACAGGGCTGCATCCTCTCACCCTTCTTGTTTAACTTATATGCAGAAGTGATCATGTGGGAAATGGACCTGGATGAATTAGAAATCGGGGTGAAAATAGGTGGCAGAAACATCAACAATCTCCTTTATGCGGAGGACACAACTCTGCTTGCAGAAACAGAAGCCGGTCTGAAGCAGCGGATATGGAAGATTAAAACAAAGTGAAAAAATGGGCCTGAATGTAAAGAAGACTAAAATTATGGCAACTGCAAAAAATGGCCAAATTCAAATCAAAATCGACAACCAAGTCATATAATGTGTGCGAGACTTCTTATTCCTTGACCAGGCTGGAGAATCGATGCCTGATAAAACGTAGGATAGCAATGGGGTGAAGCGTGATGCTAAACATGGACAAAACCGGGAAAAGTAGGGCTATCTGCATATCAAGTAAAGGCAGGATGGCATAACCCACCACTGTCCCCATAGCCATGTATGGATGTGAGAGCTGGACTGCGAGGGAAGCCGTTGGAGGATTGATGTGTTTGAGCTGTGGTGCTGGTGAAAGCTGCTGCATATACCTTGGACGGCGAGAGGAACAAACAGAAGTCCTGAATCGTATAAGACCTGATCTATCACTGGAGGGGAAGATGGCCGGGCGCAGACCCATGTAATGCGAACAGAGTCGCTAGAAAAACCTATAATGCTCAGACAGATCAGCGGCAAAAGACCCGGCCGCCAAAGACATGATGGCTGATACTGTCAGGGCGGATACTACATAGTAACATAGTATGTAAGGCCGAATGAAGACATTGTCCATCTGGCATGGATATCCCACAACTGAAAGAAGCAAAACTGAAAAACATGGAGGGAGAGCGCCTTTAGGGTCGCCGCAGGCTGTGAACGACTAAGAACAACAAGTATGATTGAAAACATTAGTAAAGAGCAGCTCCCTCTTCTTCCACATGTGCCCAGTTACCCTGCCGTTTACTAAATATCACCCCATTAAAGTCGACACAAAATGGCGAACAGGTTACCACGGGAGGTGGGGAGTTCTCCTTCAATGGAAGTGGTCAAACAAGGCTGGTCAGATATCTGGGATTTAGTGAATCCTGCATTGAGCAGGGGGTTGGACCAGATGACCCTGGAGGTCCTTCCAACGCTACCATTCTACAAAAATCTTCCCCCCCCCCCCCCCCCCCCCCCCCCAACAATATTGTATGTTTTAGAAGTAAAATTAAAACTACATAAACTTGGTATTGGCGGAAGCCTACTGATTCAGAGAATAAAGTGGTTTTTGCTGCATTGTGTTTGCCGTAGAAACAGCCCTCCCCAAAAAATGGCAGAATGGTTGTTTTTTTTTCTCCATTTCACTTCACTTAGAAAAGTTTTCCAGTAAATAAATGGTATCATTGAAAAATACAGCTCGTACCCCAAAATACAAGCCCTCCCGAAGTAAGGAGCAAAAACAAAGAATGAAGAAAAAATGGGTGTTTCCTTAAGGGGTTAAAAGCTGCATAATAGGAAATCTAGAAAACCATCAGTGGTGAAAACCACATGTTATCAACTAAATACAAGCCTTCGATAGCTCAGCTGGTAGAGCGGAGGACTGTAGAGGAGGTGCAGGCATCCTTAGGTCGCTGGTTCGATTCCGGCTCGAAGGACATTTTTTTTCATTGACTAGGCTTTTAAAGCTCTTCTGCGAAGTAAAGAGTATTGATATAGTGAGGATCCAGCTGCCAAGACTGCTAAAATGATTGGGCAGAAGGGCTCCTTCAACTCCTTTTGGCCCTGCTTGGAGTGGTGGGCGAGCTCAATATAAAGTCTTTGAAGCTGTACAGCACTGGATGATCACAGCCGAAGACACAAAACTTCTGTCCCCTCACTTTAAAACACAAGATGAAACAACGCTCCGTCGTTTAGAACTTCAATAAGGAGAAGAAAAAGGTGCTAGAATGACTGACTCACCTGGTGCCAGGTGGGACACACCTTGCCCAAGGGGACCCACCGACACCTATCATCACAGGTCACATATAACAATAATCACGATCCAGTGGGAAACCGGAGAGTCCGCTCGAATCAATTGAGACTTCCCCAGCCGAGAGTCTTCACTTAGCCAGGAAATGGGGAAGGAAAAAAGGGGATTCAGCGCTCGCAGGATCCGGGGTAGACCATCCAATAGTCCAATACAGGAATGGGATGAAATATACCAGCTTTTATTGCAACGCGTTTCACCTTTATCAAGCAGTACACTTACAGATATTATATATATATATATATATATATCTATATCTAATACACTCACTCAATAGAACGCTGGCCTCATTGCCACGTGGCTTCTAAAAGGAGGAGCTTGTCAATTGACTTTGGGTCATACAGAGCGTGTATGCGCTCCAAGATAGCAGATATTAGTGGATTTGATTTTGTGTGCTGGGCTGCAGGTTTAAAAAAAAAATCGCAATTGCACCATATTTTCACAAATTTTAAAGTCTTCTCCGTGTGGGATAAATATTGTGAAATTGTAATAGTTTGGACTTTTACATACCGTGTGTGTGTGTGTGTGTGTGTGTGTGTGTGTGTGTGTGTGTGTTTTAGATTTTTATAGGGGAAACAAGAAAAAGCTGTTTTGTGTTTTGTTTTTTTTTTTGAACTTTAAAAAAAAATTTTTTTTTTCATTCCTTTTACTGTTAAAAACTTTATTAAACCCTTTTTTACACTTTACTTAGCCCCCACAAGGGACTTGAACTTGCAGCTATTTGATTGTACTATAAACTGCAGCATATAGCAATTTCTGATATTGCTATTGAACATTTTCTGCACCCGTGTGGATATGCCTCTGCACATGTAGACTCCTGGCATCATGGCGTGCAGGATGTAAGTGCTGATGCCAGGAGTATCGACAGTGACGCTTTTTTTTGGCTGCAGTGGTCACCTGACTTCCACCCAGCCGTCTATCCAGGAGTCGCATTGATTGTGGCATCTCTCAGCTGTGATCTGGGATTCTAAGAGAGGTGAGTATACCCTGTTTTTAATTTTAGGCTGGCCTGAGCAGTCTGGTGGAGGGGGGAGGTTTATCGTAATTACACACCCTGCCTAATGTAAGACAACCAACATCACAGTAGCAGCCAGAGTACACCAGAGTCTTCTCAACACAACTCCGGACCTTCTGATTCTGGACCTCGGGGGCCGTATAGGATGGTATGGTGCCACCTACTGGTTGGCAGCATTCCTTCAAATCAATATCCGACTCTAAGTCTCCTCACTCACCTTCTAGGTGCTCCCCTTTAGAGAGAGACAATACTTCTCCTGACTCACGTCATAGGCCCCTCACTAGCCAAGCTAGAATCCTACTGCACACTGATGAGGGGCAACCGCCCCCCCCCAAAAACAGCTGTCTGTGCATGGATTTGGGCTTGGTTTTCAATTTCCAGTCATTGTTAAAACTTGTATAAAGAGTTGGATATTGATATTGAAGGAATGCTGCCAACCAATAGGTGGCGCTGCAGAGGTGTTGTTCCATCTCCCTTATTTGAATGGAGTCACATACATGAGTAAACTTTACTATAGTAAGAGTTATAATTAGAGAAACGCGATGCCTCCTCAGAGATCATTAATCTTTAGAAAATACCCAAGAAAGAGAGAGAGAGCCCCTCGGTGCCTCCCTTACTGACAAAATATAAAGAAGAAACCTTTTTTAACCCATAAAACGGCTGCTCTTTATGCTAAATGTTGTGGAGCTGCTATTAGGATAATTACGGCAGTAGAGCGTGGCTTTGTGGGATTCATGTGCTGCTCCCAAAGCTTCCAGTAACCAGGTGCAAGTGAGATCTGTCTAGTAGTCGTGGCCGAGTGGTTAAAGCGATGGACTAGAAATCCATTGGGGTCTCCCCGCGCAGGTTCAAATCCTGCCGACTACGTCAGGCTTTTCTTCTTTCACTTCATGACTTTTCATGCTATTCTCTACTTCTTTATTCTCCCCTCAGCATTATGCAGCTTTAGGATTTGTTTCTTACCTTGTTTTGTGAGATTAGTCTTACTTTTTGCACCATTTTAGTGCTGGTAACTGTGATGGAAATGCAAGAAACGTTCTGTTTCTCTTCTACTGCTTTTTATGCCAATTACCTTAATGTTGCAGATTTGGAATCCAGGTGCTATACGGGGTCCCCAAGTCTGAGTGAGTGCATTAGTAGGGAGCAGCTCCCCTTCTCCCACATGTGCCCGGTTACCCTGCAATTTACTAAATATCACCCATTAAGATGGCGGCAGAAAATCTTGTTTTTCCAACAATATTTTATTTTGTAAAAGTAGTAGAGCAAAAGGAAAACAACATAAATTTGGAATCCCACTGATCCATAGAATAAAGTTCTTGTGGCTTTTGCTGCGTTGTGTTTGTCGTAGAGCCAACGGGTTTTTTTTGTTGTTGTTGTTTTTTTATATCATTCCACTTAGAAATGTTTTCCAGTAAATTATGTGGTAAATAAATGGTCCTATTGAATAATACAACTCACCCCCCCCCCCATTTAAGTTTGTGAATGGAAAAATGGTGAAAACAACATGTTATTAATTCCCATCAGCTGGTAGAGCGGAGGACTATAGACTAGATGCAGAGTTCCTTAGGTCGCTGTCTCGAAGGATACTTTTTTTTCGTCTCGTAGACTAAACTGTATCATAGATCCTAGAATGGTGGAGTTGGAAGGGACCTCCAGGGTCATCTGGGCCACCCCCTGCTCACTACAGGATTCACTAAGCCTGGGGTCACACGGGACGTATTCCCGGTGAAAATCTCACGGTTTTGCCACAGCGAAAAACTGTGAGATTTCTGCTGGGAAAGTGCTGCTTCAAAACCCACGGCTAAGCGCTGCAGATTTTTGAGCGGCTTGGCCGCATGCTTTTCCATTGCAACCAGCGCTCCCATAGAGGAGAGCGCGACCGCAACGGGAAAAAAAAAATTGACATGCTGCGGCCGGGGAATCTGCGCCGGATTCTGCAGGCTTTGCTACAAAGGATTCGCCGTTAAAAATCTCATCCATATGGCAGGCTAATCCCAAGATAAGTGGCCCCATGTGGATTTGCCGCAGCGAAATTCAGACAAAATTTCCGCGGCAAATCCACCCTGTGTGAATGCATCCTTAATCATCTCAGACAGATATATGTCCAGCCTTTGTTTGAACACTTCCATTGAAGGAGAACTCCCCACCTCCCGTGGCATCCTGTTCCACCAATTGATCCCCCTCACTGTCTAATATCCAATCTGTGTCTCCTCCCTTTCAGTTTCATCCCTTCTAGTCTTTCCTTGTACAGATGAGAATAGAGCTGATCCCTCTGCACTGTGACAGCCCTTCAGATATTTGTAGACAGCTAATAAGTTTCCTCTCAACCTTCTCTTCTGCTAAACATTCCCAGATCCTTTAACCGTTCCTCATAGGACATGATTTGCAGACCGCTCACCATCTTGGTAACTCTTCTCTGAACTTGCTCCAGTTTGTCTATGTCTTGTATAAAGTGGGGTGCCCAGAACTGGACCCAGTATTTCAGATGAGGTCTGACTAAGGAAGAGTAGAGGGGGATAATGACCACACATGATCTAGACTCTATGCTTCTCCTAATACATCCCAGTATTGTGTTTGCCTTTTTGGTTGCTGCATCACATTGTTGACTCATATTCAGTCTTTGATCTGTTTAGGCTGCCTGTCTTTTATCTATTGGGCTGCTTGTCCACGGGCGTTGCGGTATTCCACAGTGGATCTCCACCATGGGAGCTGCTGCCCGGGAGCAGGAGCCTCAGACGGATCTCCGCGGTCAGCCTAATCTGACAGATACGTTGACCGCGGAGAACCGCGGCAATTCGCAGCTTGCTGCGAATTCCCAGCAGCGAGCGGAGAATCGCAATGGTTCTCTGCTCGTGGACACAGGGCCCTCGTGTTCCATAGCAACGCTATAAAAAAGCTTCAGACGGCATGATTCGCCGGCGATTTACCACCGGTGAAATCACGGCCGTGGGCAGGGGGCCTTAGTATACTCAAGTCTGTTTCACATGTGCTGCTGCTTAGCCCAAGTCCTCCCATTCTATATGTGCTTTTTCTCATTTTCTTGCCCAGATGTTGGACTTCGGTATTTAACAAGGAGAAATGCATTGTTAGTCACCGCCCACTGTTCAAGCTTTTCTAGATCTTTTTGAATCCTCTCTCTCTTCCCTAGTGTTAGCTATCCCTCCTAGCTTTGTGTCATCAGCAAATTTGATCAGTTTCCCACAATTCCCTCCTCCAGATCATTTATAACAATGTTGACCAACACTGGGCCCAGGACAGAGCCTTGTGGTCCCCACTTGATACATTCTTCCACTTGGATGTGCAGCCATTTATGACCCCTCTTTGAGTACGATCACTCAGCCAGTTGTGAATCCACCTAACAGTTGCCTTGTCAATCCCAGATTTGGTCATTTTTTCAATAAGTATCGTATGAGATACTTTGTCAAATGCTTTACTAAAGCCAAGATATACTATATCCACTGCATTTCCCTGATAAACCCAGTCAGTGATTCTGTCATAGAAGGAAATTAGATTAGTCTGGCATGACTTGTTTGTTACAAACCCATGCTGGCTCTGGTTAATTAATCCATTTTTCCAATTGTCTCCATGACAGAACCAGCTGAGATTATCTTCCCCTGATGGGACAGGAAGCATACCAAGAACTTTAAAGGCTCCCCCGCTTCCTACCTCCCTCAGTATTCTTCCTGTCCTGTCAGTGTAAGGGCTGACGAAGAGAGGTTTTGTTTCTGCAGCTGTACATGGAGGGAATCAGGAGGGCTGGTGTGTGAGAACCCCTTTCCTCTCTGGAGCGTTACCTTCGGTCGGCTGTCCACTAAAGCAGCCCTCCCAGGCCGGCTTCCTTCTCACCGAGGCCCCCCCCATGTTGGGCTAAATGTGGGACCGTCATTCACCCTGTGCTCCGGTCCTGCACACTGGCTCTGGGCTCCCTGCTGGTTGATGGCTGGTGCGCATCTGCGCGCATGCAGGGGGCGGAGTTTACTGTCACATGACGTGTCACGTGACGCGGGACGTCGGTGATGGATGCAGGAAGTTGAGGTTGGCAAAGTCAAATAAAAGGAGCCAAGAGAACGCCAGAAAGAGGTTCCAAGCTCAGGAAGGTGTGTTGTGCTGCACCTAAGAGAACCTTCAGCACTCCCTATCTAAGATTAGTGCTGGAGGACATGAGAATCCCGTACAGATTGGTACCTCCGGTGTTGTAAGTAGCAATGTGGCACCTTCACCGGAGTCAATGGTTTACTGCACAGGGAGTTACTGCCTTATTAGGTTTACTTAACAGGCGGATAAACTGCAGCAGTGTCTGCTAAGGCGAAACCTAAAAAAGTTTATCACAGGATTACGACAAGGTCCTATGTAAAATTTGCATAGCCCAGCTTGTAAAAGATGAATCGGCAGGGTTGTCAAATGACATTAAAATATTGGTGAGGGATGGGGTCTGCACGGCTTTGGCTTCTCAGAGCGGTACACCTCCCTCGCTTGTAGCGAGGATACAGTCTCAGATTCAGAGAGTATCACCTTCTCGGAGGAGGAATTAAAAGGATTTTTTTTTTGGAGTCCTCTGACGAGGAGGAATCCAAGAGGTTTTTGTTTAGCCCTGAAGGTATAGAGGAGCTAATGAGAATTATAAGGGGTACGCTGGATATAGAGGAGCCTAGAGAGCCCAGATCAATCCAGGATGAGGTTTGTGGGAGTCTGGGGGAGCGACAGAGGCCTACTTTTCCGGTTCACAAGAATATCCCCAAAATGATCTGGAAGTAATAGAAAAGACCCCATTCAGATGGTAGATATAGGAATATTAAAAGACGCTACTCCTTTCCGGAGGAAATCTACTCCGACTGGGACACGGTTTCTAAAGTCGGCGTACTGATCGCAAAATTGGCAAAATATACTTCACTTTCCTTTGAAGACGCTACTCACCTTAAGGATCGCAGGGCTGAGAGTCTCCCAAAAAAGACCTGGGAGGCGGCTGCAGGTCTTCTTAGGCTTGGGTTAGCAGCCACCTGTGTAGCGCGGACTCTGCATGTTTGTCTGGGGCAATTGGAAGTTCACATCCAAAATAAAACTCAAAGAAAGCAGATCTTAAGCTTTTACCTATCCTAAAGATTGCTACCAGGTTTCTGACTGATTCCACTGCTGATACTGTGAAACTAGCCGCTAGAGCGGGCGTGGCCTGGCTAGCAGCGGGGGCGGACGCAGCCCTTGGAGTTCCTCTGCAGAGGAACGTTTGGAGTGGCCCCTAACAAATTGAACCGCCTGGTGGAGCTGGGGAAATACCACAGCAGCTTCCCCGGACAGAGAGGAGCAAATCGAGCCCTCACACAGACCCGCAGGCGCCAACAAGAAGTGCGGCCTACCGGCTCTGAAGAAGCCGCGGCCTGGAGTTCTGGAAGTGCGGAGGGTGGCTTGAGGTGACCAATTCCTGCAGCCGCTGGAGCCGGGAGACCCGCGATCCGACGGGGGAGAGCTGGATGCCGCTGCCAGTGCCTGGAGGAGCAGTGAAGAGGCTCCAGCAGCAGGAAGGTGAGGGGGCCATCTAAGGGACTGCTGGTGGCAGGAAAGCCGCAAAGCATGGCAGGACGGTCCCGGGGCACAGCACTCTAGGAGGCACTGCTAAGTTAAGGCCACAGCACCCCCTAAAGATAAGGGGGATATCAGAGACAGCCTCAGGCCCCTGAAGTGGCCCCCAATAAGACGCGAAGGGGCAAGCAGAGGAGACTGAGACCCAGGGGGGCCCATGAGGGTAGGAGCGTCCTCCCCAGCTCCTGCGGACAGGATTCAAAGGGTTGAGTAAGCAGGGCTTTCATAACAATCCCATTGCCACCAGAAACAGATAAGGCAACAGGCTTGCACTGATAAAAGGGGTGCTTTGCAGGAGAGAAGTGCTGGACTGTGAAATCACTCCATAAGGAATTCAAAGGAGTCAATCCAGTTACATAGAACTCTGCTGCCCCTCCTGGGATTAACAGATTTTCAGCTTCTCTGTGAATATGATGTAACACAATACAGTACATTTTTATAAGGGCGTTTGTGCAGTACGGGATGAATTGGAAAATGCATTCTTAATTTCTGCTCCTTCTGGATTATCGTACCTTGATATGCAATAACAACCTACTCCACATAATCTAGCAACCTTTGGCAAATTTTCAAATCTTTATATAACAATGGTTAAAACCAAAGGCAAATCATCGCAGCTTCTTCAGACTCCCTCAGAGCCACTCTACCTAGCATGTTTGCTTCACAATCTCAAACTGACCTTCCCTCCCAAACGAATCTCCAAACTTCATCTGTGGCTGAGACTTCTACACCAAGATCACAAGAAGAATCAATTTTGGAAACTAACTATGTCAACGTTGACCAATCCTGCTTGCTGGATCAGATGAAAGCGATCTTTAAATCTGAACTCTCTGCTGCTGTGAGGGAATTTACTGAGCAAATCTGGAATTTAGGCCAGAGGACGGATGAGCTAGGAAAGAAAACCGACAATATTGTGGACACTATTAAAGCTGATCGCCAACTTGTGGCTGACCTAGAGACCAAAATTGAGCTTCTGGAGTCCAAATATGAGGACTTGGAGAACAGGTCCTGTCGCTCCAATATCAGCATCAAAGGTCAGCCCGAATCTATTACAGCCCTAAAAGAAATGGCAATCAATTTATTCTCACCTATTCTACCACAGATTGATCAGTTGTCCTTTAGGATTGAGAGGATACATAGGGCATTGGCCCGTCCACCTAACCCAGATCTCCCAAGAGATGTGGTCCTTAAATCACACTACTACAAGGTCAGCGATCAGCTGTTGGTGGCCGCCAGAAATCTGACCACGCTACCGGGACTGCCGAACACAGTCCAGTTTGCAGATGTGGCACCATCGACCTTGGCCAAGCAAAGAGCCTTCCGGCCGATTACGCAGGCCCTGAGTTAAGCCAATATAAGATACAAATGGGGGTTTTCATTTGCTCTCCATTTTCAACATCATGGCAGGGCATATACTGCCAAGTCTATAGAGGAGGCGTTTGGAGTCCTAGAGAGAGCACAAATTCCAGTGGAAAGGTCAAGGGAGAACAGCCCTTCACGCTCCCGCCCTGGGAGGACATGGAGTAGGCCTCGTTCCCCAAGAGGTTTGACAAGACTTCCCCTCAAGATCCTGGTACGGGACTTTCCAGGTCCTCATAAAAGACATTGCTTTAAGGATCTTTCCCTCCCTGCTAAACAAATATGGGAATGTGACTGACTGAGGGGGAGGTGGGCACAGAAGTCGCTGAAGGTTTCTCTGTTGAGGCAGCAAAATAACACTGCCATTATGGTAATGGAGGAAATACAGAATATGCGGGCTAATGTTTGAGAGCTGCTGGATGTTTAGTTACAGGTTGTTTGAAATGTGATGGCTATAAAAATAGAGATGCGAATCCGAGAAGGATGGATAACTGCCCTGACTTTCAATGATTGGCGGCCCTCCTTTAAGGGGAGTTGTTCCTAATTATGACTGCTATGGTCCTAGGACCTCTTCTGGTTTATTTTGTTCCATCTGTGATGTTCTTCCTTCGGGGGTGAAGGAGGGGGCATCATATGTATGTTTGTTTCTGTTTTTTCAGAGTTTCAGGTCTTTAGCTTTACAATGAATATAGTAGACAAACCATCCTAGCAATAGCGGGATATCTGGGGGAAGGAAAGGTAGAGCGTCGTATCCGAAATACCCAATGGTGTGTATAATCTCCCATAATGTAAGAGGGTTCAATTCTCCCAACAAAAGACAACCTGAACCTGACATAATTTGATCTCATCACTTATGATCTCGCGCTATCCCGCAGCGGGAGCCGGCTGTCAGTCATAACCGGCCTCCCGCTGCAACAGCGGGGGTGTATCGGAGATCGCAGCATGGGAGGGGTTCACAGAGGGAGCGCGCCCCCTCTGTGACGTCGCTGGGCTCTCGCGATATAATTGCAGAGCCCGGATGGTTGCCATGGCAACAGGAAACGAGACACTGGCGTCCTGTATTGCCATAGCCTGTAATCGCTGTATAAGCGATAAGGCATGGCAGAGCAGTAGCCCTGCCATGCCTTTTCACAGCGATCATCGGTGCTATACTATAAGTGCCCCAGAGGGACACAAATTTTTATTTTATTTTTTTACACAAAGTAAAAAAACCCTTTTTTTTAATGCTTTTTCTCATATTAGCATAAAAAGCGAAAAATAAAATCAAGCCCCACATATTTGGTATTGTCGTGTACGTAACAACGCGTACAATAAGTTGCACATGCTTTTGACTGTGCGCAGAAAAAAAGTGTTTACAAAACTGGGGCTCCCTAAAAATGCAATAAAAGTGATCAAAAAGCCGTATGTACCCCAAAATGGTACCAATAAAAACTACAGATCATTTCGCAAAAAATACACCCCCACAGAGCTCCGTACATAAGAAAATAAAAAAAGTTATAGGACTTTGAATGCAGCGATTTAGAAAAAAAAAAGATTTCCAAAAGTGTTTATTGCAGAAAAGTGGAAAAACCTAAAAAAATGCAAGCATTTTGGTATTGTTGTAACCGTACCGGCCCGCAGAAAAAATGGATTGTGTCATTTATGCTGCATGATTAACGCTGTAAAATAAAAAATCTATGGCAGAATTGATGCGTTTTCTCTCACTGTTATCATAAAAAAAAAAAAATAAGTTTTACAATACAGTCCATGTACCCAAAAGTGGCACCAATAAAAAACTACAGTTCGCCACGCAAAAAACAAGCCCTCTTACGGCCGCGGCGACGGAAAAATAAAAAAGTTATGGCTTTTGATAAACGGAGAAGAAAATCCGCCAAAAATCATTGCGTCCTTAAAGGGGTTGTCTCGCGGCAGCAAGTGGGGGTATACACTTCTGTATGGCCATATTAATGCACTTTGTAATGTACATTGTGCATTAATTATGAGCCATACAGAAGTTATTCACTTACCTGTTCCGTTGCTGGCGTCCCCGTCTCCATGGTGCCGTCTAATTTCAGCGTCTAATCGCCCGATTAGACGCGCTTGCGCAGTCCGGTCTTCTCCCTTCTGAATGGGGCCGCTCGTGCCGGAGAGCTGCTCCTCGTAGCTCCGCCCCGTCACGTGTGCCGATTCCAGCCAATCAGGAGGCTGGAATCGGCAATGGAACACACAGAGCCCACGGTGCACCATGGGAGAAGACCTGCGGTCCACCGTGGGTGAAGATCCCGGCGGCCATCTTAGCAAGGTAAGTAAGAAGTCGCCGCAGCGCGGGGATTTGGGTAAGTACTGAACGTTTTGTTTTTTTTTACCCCTGCATTGGGTTTGTCTCGCGCCGAACGGGGGGCCTATTGAAAAAAAAGAAAAAACACGTTTCGGAGCGGGACAACCCCTTTAAGCCCAAAAATTGGCCGTGTCATGAAGGGGTTAAGATTCAGTTGAACGCCCTGCTGTCCAAAAGGGTGGAGCGAGCGCCCCAGCGGACGGGATACAAATATTATAAATATGCTAACAAGCCAGACAGGCTACCAGCAGCAAAATTGAGGGAAAGGCAGAGGATGAACAGTTTTCAAGCTATATACCCCCCCCCCCCCCATAATACGACCACAACTAACCCAGACAAGATTTATAATGCGTTCGCCACATACTACTCGGCCCTATATAAAGAGCATAAGGGGAATGTGGGAGGCGTGGGAGCTACTTTACTAGAATCCCTTTCACTACTCACTCTGACTCAGGACCAACGAGACCACCTAAATGGGGATGTCACTTTAGAGGAAGTAAACGAGACCATAGATAATCTAAAGCTGGGGGAGGTTCCGGGCCCTGATGGCTATACAGCTCTCTATTATAAAAAATATAAAGATATTTTGGCAAGACCGCTAAAGAATTTGTTTCAAACTCTACTGAAGGGCGATATTTCACCTCAGGAATTCTTGATTTCCAACTTAACGGTTATCCCTAAGGCCAATAATGACCCTCTGTCCCCCAAGAACTACAGGCCTATCTCATTGCTAAACATCGATTACAAAATTTTTACATCAATTTTAGCGGCCCGTCTGAACCAGTTTCTTCCAAGTCTTATCCATAAAGACCAGGTGGGGTTTATTCCAGGTAGACAGGCCGGATAACATAAGAGAGGTGCTAAATATTATTGATTACTCTAAATATACAAAAATCCCTGTCACATTATTAGCTCTTGAAATTGAAAAGGCTTTTGACTCCCTGTCCTGGGACTATTTATTATTTATTCTGCAGCGAATGGGTTTTGAAGGTGCCTTCACACATGCTATCAGGGCCCTCTATCCCACTCCCTCCACTCTACTAAAGCTGCCTTCAAGCAATGAGACGCCTGTCTCAATTTAGGAGAGGCACGCAACAAGGCAGTCCCCTCTCACTAGCGTTATTCACGTTGGCGATTGAACCCCTTGCAATAGCTATCCACCAAAATCCCAATTTTCGTTCCTAATTTATGGAAATATTATGTAGCGGCTCAATCGGCCCAATGGATTATGACATTAGAGGGGGCTAGAGCCCCACTGTGGGTAGAAATACAGTCATCTAGAATAACCCCGCTGACTTTTCCTAACCTGTGGTCAGATAACCCCATGAGCCCAAATCTAATTAACAGCAGTCCACTTGCTTATTATTCCTTGAGAATATGGAGAAACATCCGATTAAGTATAAACTATCTGCTAGACCCTCCAGGATGCTTCCTCTCATCCCGAATGTGAGATTCCCACCGAGCCAAGATCTGGTCCATTTCCAATGGGGGAATATTAACGAACTGACAGACCTCTACCATTCTGTGACGGGATCCCATCTGCTAATAATAGCCCAATTTTAAGTTAAATTTATTTCCCCGGCAGCGGAAATCTACCGAGTTTTCCATTTCCTGCATTCGCTGAACTTGCCACATGCAATTGCCAAGATGACAATGCTTGAAAGACTATGCAAAAACAACCCTTTGAGAAAGGGAACCCCGTCCTTGCTTTATAATTTACTAAATATTCCTAATATAGAGGGTAAGCTTCCTTCATGCAAAAATGGGAAACAGAGTTGCAAGTCCACATGTCAGAGGAAAGATGGCACCATTGCTGCGAAACTAATACTAAAGGGAGTCATCAGGTCACCCTAATGGAGACATCCATCAAGATCCTACACCAAACATATCTAGTACCAGTCAGGATAAATAGATTTTTCCCCTCAGTTTCACCCCTATGTTTCAAAGGATGTACAGAGTTGGGATCCCAAGCACATATATGGTGGAGGTGCCCAGTGGTAGTCACACTCTGGTCCCAGGTTCACAGGTTATTGCATAGGATGTTTATAGGCCCAATACCAAAATCACCAACATTGTTTCTACTGGGAGATCGTCCTCCAGGAGTTAAGTATCAAGCCCACAAGTTAATTCAACATATATGCATGACGACCAGGATCCATATAGCAGCTAGACAGAAGCAACCCATCCTGTCATTTAGTGCAGTGCAGAACCGGATCTCACAAATCTCCTTGTACGAGAGGCTACACGCCATACAACCAGACACCCTGGTGAAATATGGTGAGCAGTGGGAACCCTGGCTCGAGTTAATAGATCTCCCAAGGCTTAGACACAATCTGCTATCAACCTAGATTTATCCCGATGACTATTCAATCCAAAAAGGAGGGAATATTAATAAAAATAGAGGAAGGCTCATGTTGAGTTGTTGCTTACTATTAAGAAAGCTTGGCTGAAAAAAGCGAAGATCGATGTTTTAGTTTATTTGGTTCGTTAAAATACTATTCTTTATTCAGGATTATTTGACACTCAAAATTTGCTAAATACGAGAAAATGTTTGGCAGTAGAAGTCAAAATGTTATTGGCTAGACTATGGTTATTCCTTATATTCCTCACTCCGCCCCCTGCGGGGGGTAATGTGAAAGCATGAATGACACCTGTATCAATCTATGTACTCTAATAAAAGCCGTTGAAACTAAACTAGCCGCTAGATCCGTGGCTTCATCTAATTCTGCCAGACGCGTGTTATGGTTGAGAACGTGGTCCGGGGGCGCAGCTTCTAGGACAAAGTTGTGTTCTCTGCCTTTCCATGGGCAGTTTCTTTTTGGGCCTGATCTGCATAGAATTCTGGAAAAAGCCTCAGATAAAAAAAAGTAGGGTTTCCGGAAGAAAAAGTAAAGTTAAGAATTTTTTTTCGAAGCCCCAGGCTGCAAGACAGTTATAGATGCAAGGGAAAGTCAGGGCGCTGGAGCTACCCCAAAGGGAGTAAAAGGGAGAAATTTCCTCCTCAACCCCTCAGCCAGATTTTCAGGAGTGTAAACAATGATGCCGTTCCTTTGGGGCGAGACTACTGGCCTATAAGGGAAGATATGCCATTTTAAGAAGGAATACCTGGATTGCAGAGATCTTAAGAGTGGGTTACCAGCTAGAATGGACCTCTCATTCCCCACAGGCCTTTAGACTTACTGAAGGCCCAGCCGCCAAGATGACCCCCCCCCCCCCCACTTCAGGGGATAAGAAATTTATTAAAACTCCAGGCTATAGTACCTGTACCCCCAGATCAACAGAGCAAGGGGCATTATTCCCGTCTTTCACAGTGAAGAAGCCGAATGGGGATGCCAGACTTATTGTGAACCTAAAACCTCTTAACAGATATGTGAGGCATAGGAGGTTCAGGATGGAAGTGGTAGGATCAGCGGTGAAACTGATCAGGAAAAATGCCTTTTTTAGCCACTATAGATCCAAAAGATGCATATTTCCATGTGCCCATCCCCCCTGAGGACCCGAAATTTCTGAGGTTCGCAGTGCGTAAAATGAGCAACATGAGGCATTTTTAATACAGATGCCTCTCCTTTGGGATCTCTTAAGCACTTTGGATCTTTACAAAGGTTATGGCAGAGGTTGCATCCATACTAAGAGAAAGGGTGGTTACAATAGAACCTTATCTAGACGACATCCTTTTAGCGGCAGACAACAAGGACCTTCTGCTGCCCCACATTGCAGCCACCACACAGCTACTAAAGCGTTTAAGGTGGCTGATAATTGGGAAAAATCCAACATGGAACCAGGTCAACAAAAGAGGTTTCTCGGGATCCTGTTGGATTCAGTACATCAAAGCTCCTTTCTCCCCACTTCTTGGAGAGAGGATGTTCGTGTCCAAATCTCTAATTTTCTATCCACAAGGTCTTGTACTATCAGGGCAGTGATGTCCCTTCTGGGCAAATTGACTGCCTGCATTCCGGCAGTAGCATGGGCTCAGCATCACTCCAGGGCCCTCCAAAAATTTGTACCAACAGTATGAGACAGTCAACATTACTCTCCAGACAAGAGTCCTCTTAACAGACGCCATAAAAAGTTCCCTTCTTTGGTGGCTATCAGAAACCAATTTATCAAAAGGAGTAGAGGTGTTTCCCGACCCAGTAATGTTAATTTTTATGGATGACAGCCCTCTGGGTGGGGCGGCCAAGTAGGGGAAGCTTTTTTTCAGGGTTCTTGGCCTCAGGAGGTAAAGAGACAATCCTCCAAAGTCAGGGAACTCTTAGGTGAATCCCCAGGATAGAACTATTTACGACAAGAAAAAAATCGGAAAGTGGAGGTTTTTTTTGTTTTTTTTTTCCCTCAACCCACAGGATCAGCAGTCGGGTCTAGATGTGTTAGTTCAGGATTGGGGACAGCTAACTTATGCCTTTCCACAGTTTTCTTTAATTCCCAGGGTGTTACAAAAGCCCCGGCGTGAAAAATGCACAGTGATCTTGATGGCACCTCTGCGGCCCAAGAGAAGCTGGTTCTCTAAAGAGATAAGTATCAGCGACCCAATATGCCTCCCTACCCACAGAGACCTGCTAACCCGGGGGCCCCTATGTTACCAAGGAGTGGGAACTGCATCTCAGGGCTTGGTTATTGAAAAGTGCCTTCTCCTAAAGAAAGGGTTTTCCCATAGAGTGGTAGATACCCTGTTGGCTAGTAGAAAACTGATGTTTAATAGGATTTATTCCAAGGTATGGAAAAAGGTCTCCTGGTGTGAAGCAAGACAGCTTATAGCCTCATCTCCAAATAAAAGTACAATACTGGAATTTTTACAGGATGGATCAGACTTGGGACTGTCACCCAGCACCCTTAAGGTGCAGGTCGCCGCGCTTAGTGTTTTTCTGGATGCCAGTAAGGATGAGCGAGTATACTCGCTAAGGCATTACTCGCTCGAGTAATGTGCCTTAGACGAGTATCTCCATGCTCATCCTTAAAGATTCGGGTGCCGCCGCAGGGCGGGGAGCTGCGGGGGAGAGCGGGGAGGAACGGAGGGGAGATCTCTCTCTCCCTCTCTCCCGCCCGCTCTGCCCCGCTCCCCGCCGCAACTCACCTGTCAGCCGCAGCGGCGCTCCCCGAATCTTCAGGGACGAGCAGGGAGATACTCGTCTAAAGCACATTACTCGAGCGAGTAGTGCCTTAGCGAGTATACTCGCTCATCCTTAGATGCCTGACTATCACAGGTCAGCTGGATTGCAAGATTTTTGAGAGCAGACAGTCGTTTAACATTTTCCATTCCACTGTTTGACATCGTAAGAAATTATGATTTAAAGCAGTACTGGCTTTAGCCAGCATATAGCGCCATTGTATAACGGCAGAAAAAGAGTAAGCCCCCTAGGAAAACCAGGATACAAATTGGATTGGAAAGGGTTAAAACCTAAAATACTCTGTTTTGATTCCTCCTTGGGTTCAGAACTTGGTTTTGTCGGTAATGTCGGGTCCTCCATTTGAGCCTATAGAAGACATTCCTATTAAATTCCTGACCTGGAAGACTGCGTTCTTGGCAGCCGTGACCACAACACGGAGAGTGGGGAGTTGCAGGCACTATCTATCCGACCTTCTTTTTTTAGGGACAGGTGAAAAAATAGTGTTCCGGTTAGACCCCTTGTTTTTTCCCAAGGTAGTTTCCTTTTTTTCATAGATTTCAAGAGATAATTATTCCGTCATTCTGTAACAACACAAAAAATGGGAAGGAACAAGAATACCCCTGCCAGGATGTGAGAAGGGCAGTATTACAGTATATTTCCTCCACGGAACAGTGAAGAGACCAAAATTTGTTTTTGCAGTTTCAAGGAAATAATAGGGGCAAAAATACTGCTAAGTGCTCGATTGGCAGGTGGATCCAGTCAGGCATCATGGAGACTCATAGGGTGTCCGATAAACCAGTTCCAGGAAATCTCAAGGCTCATTCCTCAAGAGCAATAGCCTCTTCTTGGGCAGAACATGCTTCTGCTTCCTTGGACCAAATATGCAGTGCTGCAGTGTGGAAAAATCGACACCCATTTATCAGACATTATAGATCAGCTATACGGGCAAACGAGGACTTGGCCTTTGGACGTAAAGTCCTGGCTGCAGTAGTCCCGCCCTGAAATAGGTTGTGGAGATGATCATCTTTTTCAGGAAGTCTCCATGACAGCACCAGTATATCTCCCCCTCCCCCATTCAAGATTTTCTTTGTATTTTTTCTTCTTTAGAGTTTCCCCTATGTTAGGGAGGATACGTTTATTTTAGATATACAGACCTACCCCTGACAGGTCTTTGATTATGAATACTGAGGAAGGTAGGAAGAGGGAAGCTTTTAAAATTCTCAGTATGCTTCTTGTCCTATCAGGGAAAGATAATCTGTGCTGGTGCTGTCCTGGCGACTTCCTGAAAAAAGGATTACTGGTAAGGCTAATCTACCTTTTATCCAAGTACTTGCATACATGCGGTTAAATAATTTGTTCAAAGATCTCAGTATAGAAGTCAGGCTCACTGGCCTGTATTGTCCTGGATCCACCTTCTACCCTTTTTTGAAGATAGGGCCATTTGCCCTTGTCCAATCTTCTGGGACTTCTGTTCTCCAGCAATTTTCACAGATTATGGCTAGTGGTTCAGCAATTACCTCCGCTGCTTCCTTTAGTATCCTAGGATGTAATTCATCTGGACCTTGAGACTTGAATTCATTTAAGTTAGCTAAGTGTTCCCTCACCATCTTTCTACCTACAGATAGCCTGCATTCTTTTATTCCCCCAATAGCGCAGGGGAGATCAGTTGATGTTCCATCTACTTTCTCAGAGAGAACGGATACAAAACAGGTATTTAAAATCTTTTAAAGATCTTCTGCAATGTAAAAAGTCTTTATATAGTGAGGATCCGGGTGCCAGGACTGCCACAAACTGCTAAAATGAAGGGTGTGTGCGCTCAATATAAAGTCTACTAGTAAATATTAGGAAATTATAGTGCCAGTATTTCTGGTGGCGCAATGCGCCACTTACTGATATAATGTAGGGAAAACAAGATTGGAGTTGCAAGCACATGGCTGATGTTTTACGACCTGCTTATTTAAGACCTGTGATGACATCACTGTCATTGCTTACATGCACGTTTTACACAAACACAGCTCTGCTACATGCGTGTCACACACACCACACACAGCTCTGCTACATGCACATCCGAGCTGTGCTTTATGCACATGACACACACCACACATGCCTCTGCTACATGCATGTGACATGCAGCGCACACGGTTCAGCTACATGTCACGCAGTGCACAGGCTCTGCTATGTACATTTTTTTTATCTGCCTCTGCTGGCTTGGGATCTGTGATGACATCACCGTCATGTGATCAGGGGCAGAGCTAAGAACCAGTGACTGATCACATGACGGTGACATCACAAGTCCCGTCAGTGCACAGCTGCTGTTCGGCTGTGAGGTCAGTGCTTATCTACTGAGCCTTCACATAGGCTGATTCAGACTCTGTTAAGGGATGAATGATCATTCCTTAGACCGTTCATCCCCAATAGAGCTTCACCTATATCAGCAGCACATTCCTCCTTCACACGGGCTGATGTGTCTCCGACAAATTATTTTTGTCCCATAAAAGAATGCCATCGCTTGATGATTGAGCATTTGCTCTTTTACTGGGTGTTTGGTGCAATCTTCACATGGCGCGATGCTTGGGCAAAGGAATGTGCTTATCTAATTATGGGGCAGTGTAGAAGAACCTAATGGCCGATTCACCGGCAACAATTGTCACTTGTCGTTGGTCACTCAGTTTCAGTCCGCATAAAAGAAGTTACTGGTTTGTTCAAACAACTCGAGGGGAGGGGCAATTGTTTGCCCAGTTATACAAAATGATTCATTCATGCGGCCGCAGTAGACAATGTCCTTTTCTTCTTACTGCCTAGAGATTCTTTCAAAAGCCAATCCACATACTTGCAAAATACTAACACTTTTTTTGCATATACACGCAAGTACGCACGCACACACACTCCTGAGCAAACAGTCGGCCACTTATCTTTACATGCAAACACTACCAAGCAGCCCAGCACACGAGGGAGATGGCGAGAATGTCAAATGATTATCTTTATGTGTAAACACTCATCGTTTGAAAGCAGAAAAGCCGTAGAGTCGTTTGTGCTGCAGCCGTTCTGAGGCCTGCACCTTGCTTACAAGCCAGACCAGGTTTTGGGTGTGCCCTTGCTTCTCCTGGAGCTGAGGGGTGTGGTAGTTACAGGAGTGATGTCAGTCAGCACCTGGTGCTGAGTAGCTCAGCTGCTATTTAAACTGTGCTAGCATTGACCCCTGTGCTGGTCAATGCTTCAGTTGCCGCTGGACAGCGACGGAGGAACACATCCTGGCTGGAGCTCCTCTATTCCAGCTAAGTCCTTTTCTGCTTTATTTGGTTATCTGTTTTCCCTTTCTTTTGTGCTAGGGCTCCCGGATAGGGACTTGTCAGTGGCCCAGGCACGAGTGCGGGCCCGCACCTTTCGGAGCGATCGGCCCGCCGAGTAGGCAGGGCCCCCTCCCGGGTTAGGGGTTTATAGGGAGAGAACTCCCCTTAGTTTTATGTTCCTTTGCACAGTTGTGCCTTTTTCTTTGTTTTGGAGGTTGCACTCCCAGTGGGACACAACAGTTTGTTTATTCAAAGGACAATCGTTGTGTGTAAAAGGGCCATTAAAGGGGTTGTAGCAAAATCAACTTTTTCATCAATCCATAGATTGCTGTTGATTACAGTAGGAGTACGCTCTCAGGGTGCCGCCAGCGGTCTGGCTGCACGGTCCACACTGACAGCGCTGGATCTGAGAGCTGTGTAAGCATAATGAAGGGAAGGTCCAGAAGGGGCGGATTTGGAATTTTTTTGCCACTCTTAACAAAAAAAAAAAATCTGAAAAGTAAGTAACATTTTTATTAATTATTAGAAGTAGATTTTAGGGGGTGTGGCCTGGCCATGGCGGGGAGCAGAAGCAGGTCTGGAGCGCTCCTGACACCAGAGGAGCCGGCGGCTCGTAGCGCGGCCACAATCGCTCACCAGAGACCATGATGGGCAGCAGTAAGAAGAGCAGACCAGAGCGGCGCCCAGCGGGGACTGGAGGTTTTCATCTCCTGCGGGCAGCCCCAAGATGGCGCCGGTAGCAGATCAGGGGAGGAGCCGCGGGAACTCAGCACACCCGTGCAACAACTGACAGAGAGGAGACACACTCCCTGCTCCTCCACTGCAGCATATTTAGAAGAGGGCAGAGACAACTGGAGCACAGATCCAGGCCAGGAGACTGGAGGCAGCTCGCTCGGCAACTCACCTAACCCCAGGGCAGGCAAAACCACGTGGCAATAGGCGGCCATTGTTGCAGGGGCCGCGGCAGAAGGAGGATCACTTCGCAAGGTTGAAGGTACTGTAGAGGGATAGAGAAAATACAGTTGCTACCCTTGAACCCCCCCCCCCCCGCCAGGCCCCTTGGGGTGACAACTGAACGTCAAATAGGGACACAGACCCCCATCTCCATGAGAAGCCTGAACACCTCAGCCCACACTACCACACAAAATGCTGGCCACAATCAGCAGCAGGCCCCCTACCAAACGGACAGCTCTATACTCCCTGGCCCTGAACCCACAGTGAGGGGGTTACCCCACAACCCGGTCAGAGGACTGAGGGCTGAATTATAATACTAGGAGGCCAACAATAAACGCACCATGCCGGACTCCCAGCCCCAGAAGGAGTCTCAGACCTCCAAGGGCTTAACCATTAACCCTTCATGCCATAGGGGCTAGAGATGCAAACCCCGTCGAGCCCCCAGTGAGGGGTCACTGCTCCGCAATGCAAATATGGGCACAGAAGGCAAACAAACTCTATCTTTCTCACCTGGCGGTGACTGCAGCCCCACACGAGTGGCACGAGCACTGTGTACCAGCAGCCCAACTCTACATATAGCCACAATGATGACTAGCAAAGCAGAATCATCACAGAATGTAAAGAATACAGCAGGCAACCCGCATGTCTCAAACACGTCTCCCCCTCGACATAGGAGTCATGATTATACTATTACTGAGTTTCGCGAGCTGCGTGCCCAACTCCAATCCATTCCTACCAGGGAAGACATGGAGGCCTATGTCTCACGCTTAGAATCAGCAAACAAGGCTGAAATCAGCTCCATCCGCCAAGATGTTCACCACCTGGGAGAGAGGGTGTCAATGACTGAGGGTGACGTGGCCTCCCTCACTGACAGAGTGGAAATCTATGAAGATGCTCTTGCTACAGTATCCCACCAGCTACATTTTCTCATGGACTCTCTTGATGAGATAGAAAATAGAGGTCGCAGGAACAATATCCGTGTCGGGCCTTCCTGAGGAGGTAGAAACTGTCAATTTAGAGAAAACTGTTGAGAGCATTTTCAATAGCTTACGTGAGGCACCACCCGATGCTCCACTGGAGATGGACAGATGTCACAGGGCCCTAGGCCCAAGACCTGCAGACCCCGACAGACCACGCGACATAGTGTGTAGAATCCACAAATTCCAGCTGAAAGAAGCCATAATGCGAGGGGCCCGTGAGCATAGAGACATACAGTTTGAAGGGGCACGACTCCAAATATTACCGGACTTATCCAGATTCACATTAGCTAAATGACGGGCCCTTCGCCCCCTGTTAGAGGAACTCCGCCACCAAGACATCGCTTACAACTGGGGATTCCCTTTCCGCCTCCAGGTTCGGCACAGAGGGTCCCTGAGAGAACTGAGAGACCCAGAAGAGATCCCAGCCTTTTGTGAGACACTCAATATCCCGGCCCCTGATATCATGGGGTGGCCAACTCTTCCCTCACTGCCTAGAAATGAGCAGTTCCAGCAGCCACACAGGGGCCCCAGAAGGAGGATAAGACACTGAGAAAGACAAGATAGAGCGCACTCTCCACCTAACTCCCCACGTGGCTGATCCAGACCTCAGGGACTCTGCCCATGATCTTGTTCTTACTTACAGAGCTCATAAGCAGCTAGCAATTTAATTTTGTTGAATCTTAGATACTGGTTTCTCACAATGTTGCAACGAATATTGTTGCCACGCTGCAGGCTGAAGGCACCTTCCGATTCTTCAAGGACGCTGGCGTCTCCCTCACTTGAGGGGGGAGACGGGTGCGCCCCAACCACTCGGTGGTCTCAGTGACAGTGAAGAAGCTGCCGACATTGTAGTGCTGAGAGGGCTGACCACTAGAGTTTAAATTCTTGTTACGTGTTTTCCCTCCTCCTTTCCCTCTCCTGCCCTCCCCCTATTTCTGTTCTCTTCCTCTCAACTGTTTTTCCCCCTAATCCTTCTTTTCCATTTTCCTCATCCCCTCTTCATCTTCTCTTTCCCCACAGCCCTATCTTCTCCATCTCAAACCGAGACCTAAGGGTCCGGAATCCTTCGGTGCCGCCCGCTGCCTTTGGCCGAACCTTACTTCTGAGTGCGCACCTCGGCCCCTCTCCTCTTACCTAGCCGCTCCACAATACGGGTACTGGGCGCGCATTTACCAAGGCCCGCTTTAGCACCTGTAATCGCGACCAAATTGAACTTCTGTTCCCTAAACGTTAGGGGTCTCAATGTGGCGCAAAAAATAAGCCAAATTCTATATCAAATGCATAAACTAAAAACGCATGTTTAATTCCTGCAGGAGATGCATTTGCGTGCAGGACCTGTCCCGACTATGAAAGACAGGCGCTTTGTGGCATGGTACCACAGCAGGAACCCCGTCTCTAAATCAAGACGAGTCTCGATTGCAATACGCAGAACGGTACCACACGAGATCCTGGATACAGAATTAGACTCAGAGGGGCGGTACGCGTTCCTGAAGGTCCGCATGTGGGGTAAGCTCTTCACTCTTGCGTCGTGGTACATTCCCAATCAGAGCCCTGCACAAGCAGGAAGAGCAGTGCTAGGCAGATTGGTGGACTTTGCAGAGGGGGGTAGTAGTACTAGGGGGTGACTTTAATTTCCCACTAGACCCTGAACGTGACTGCTCGTCGGGACACGCTTCAGTCTCGGCATCGCAGCTTCGTATGTTTCATAGGACCCTTAGACAACTACAATTAATAGATGTTTGGCATGTGACTCACCCCACAGAGCAAGACTATTCCTACTTTTCCCCAGCACATCAATCTCATAGTCACATTGACCTCATAATCACAAGTCATCACGCACTAGCCTAGAGCCCAGAGGCCTCTATTGGGTCCGTACTTTGGTCAGATCATGCACCGGTTCTCCTCTCCCTGTTGGTTCCCGGTGTCCTGGAGAAACCATGGTCGTGGAGATTGAATGACAACCTCCTGAAAGACTCTTTGTGCTGTGCGGATATACGTAGCACTATCGAAAACTTTAAAGCTGACCACACTGCTGACACAACCTCTAAACCAGTCCAATGGGAAGCACTTAAATGTGTCCTGAAGGGGGTCCTCATCAAACATGGGGCGCGGTTGAAAAGGGAAAAAGCGGCCAAAATTTCCCTACTAGACAAAATTGCGAATCTGCAAAGAGTGTTCCATCAATCCAGAAATCCTTCCATGCAGAACGAGCTACTGAATACAGGAGAGGAGTTGAGACACCTCCTAAACCAAAAATACTTGCGGTTCAGGGACAGCATGAAGCGATATTCCTATGAACACGCTAATAAATGCGGGCGTTCTCTGGCGCGCTTCCTCTGTAATAAAAATAATACCGCGTACGTTCCCCATAATATAGTGGATAGTGTAGGCCAAAAGAAACATGACCCTAGAAAAATCACAGAGGCTTTTAGGGCCTACTATCATGACCTCTACAATATACAGGACCAATTCGCTGATATAACCACCCCCCCCCCCCCCCCCCCCGGCCGGAAAGCTAAAATAGAAGCCTACATACAAAAAACAGCCTTCCCATGTGTCCCGAGTGAGATTGGGGAATCCTTAGATTCCGAAATTACAGCAGAAGAAATCAGTAAAGCTATTAAGGCCTCACCGGCCGGAAAGGCTCCGGGCCTGGATGGGTTCACCCCCGGTTCTTAAAACAATTCTGTGAAATTCTTACTCCAATCTTACTCGAGACATTTAACCAGATTTTGCCAACGACCCCATACCCCCCTCAGTCACTTATGGCTCACATTACTGTACTACCCAAACCAGATAAGATCCAGGAGCATGCTCCAGCTATCGCCCACTCTCACCTCTCAACCTTGATGTTAAGCTATTTTCCAAGGTGCTGGCAGGCAGACTGGCTCCCATACTCCCATCTCCGATACATAACGATCAAGTGGGATTCATAAAAGGGCGCGAGCCTAGGGACAATACCAACAAGACGATCCTCCTAGTGAGCCAAGCCCACCGACTGCCACAACCATTTTGTCTTCTCTCAGTTGATGCTGAGAAAGCCTTTGATCGCGTGAGTTGGGAGTTCCTGGGCGCCTCACTGGAGCACCTAGGCCTGGGACCACAATTCCGGAACTGGATATCAGCGCTGTATGGGAATCCATCGGCGCAGATCCGGGTAAACTGACTCCTGTCTGATCCGGCACAAATTTAGAACGGGACGAGACTCCTCTCCTGTACGCCATCGTCATGGAACACCTAGCTGTGGCACTACGCAACAACCCAGACGTATGGGGTGTACAGGCTGGAAGTCAGATCTGTAAGCTGGCCCTCTATGCTGACGACCTCCCCCTATACGTATCCCAGCCACGGGTCACATTCCCGGCAATCCTACAAGAGTTTGCTCATTTGCCACCTGAGCAATTTTAAGGTTAACCTACACAAAACGGAAGCTATGAATATCTCACTCCCTCCCGATGAAGTGGCCCATCTCGCTGACCAATTTAATTTCAAATGGCGCTCGACCTCCATCCAGTACCTGGGAATACAGGTGGCGGCAGATGTCCGTTATTATACCACCTCAACTATATTTCCCTTCTGGAAAAGGTGACAAAGGAATTAAAAGGATATGCCACCAAGCAGCTGAGTTGGTTCGGATGGATAAATGTATTAAAAATGGATGTGACCCCAAAATTCCTCTACCTCTTCCAGACCTTGCCAATTAAACTACCGGCTCAATACTTTAAACAAATCCAACAGGTGTTCCGCAGATTCGCGTGGGGAGCGAGAAACAGTTGCATCAGCTACAGATCCATGTCGCGCCCAAAACACAAGGGTAGAGTCGGTCTCCCAGACCTTAAAACGTACTATTCAGCGGCGGTCCTCACTAGGCTAGTAGACTGGCATCACCATGCAGCCTCAAAACAATGGGTGGGATTGGAAGCAAAATTGATTTGGCCCCATCTGCGGCAATTACCCTGGATTAAGAGAGAAGATAGACCCACGGCCTTGCCCCACACCCCAATGACACTGAACTGTTTAGAGATATGGGACAGACTGACAGCCAGAGGTGACATGGCGCTTCGCAGAGGAACTCTTGCTCCGATATTTCACAATCCTGCATTCACACCGGGTTGGGAGAAACGGAGCTTTTCAGGCTGGCAAGAGGGAGAGGATACAAGATACTGTCAGATTGTAGGCCCTAGAGGCCTACCTTCCTTTAATGATCTGCAAGCGTCCTGTCCTGGGCAGAAGTTGCTGTGGCTGGAATACCTACAGCTGGCTTTGTTCTGGAGAACCCAATTGGGGTCATGTACCTTTGGGGACCCCCCTGAGCCCTTTGAGGAATTGTTCCTGAGAACCGAACCCCCCCCCCCCCCGGTTCGTGTCCTCTCACGGATCTATAACATTATCCTGGAAGGGCTCACGCTGGGTCTCTCGAGCTATGTTGAAAGCTGGGGCAGGGAACTGTCGATGGAACTGCAGGGCTCCAATTGGGAGAGGGCCTTCACGTTCGCTCATAAACTACCCCTAGCATGCACCGCACAAGAGAAAAATTTCAAGCTCCTTTCTAGGTGGTACAGATGTCCTGATGTAATTCATCGCATTTTCCCATCAATCCCATAGGAATGCTAGAGGTGCGGGTCCGAGCGTGGTACCATGCTACACATTTGGTGGGAATGCTCACTTATCAAGCCCTTCTGGAGCAAAGTGTTTGAAATCTATGAAGATGCATCACACCACACGGTAGAAGCCTCCCCACAAATGGCACTGCTGTCAATCTTGCCAGGCCCATTTACCACCATCAAAAAGGGGTTGCTGCGACATTTTCTTACTGCAGCTAGAGCGGTCATTCCACGCCATTGGCAACGCAACTCACCTCCTGCTATCCTGGAATTTGTCCAGGAATTGAACCAACTAATGTACATGGAGAAGCTGGGCGACGAGGGAGCCGAGGGACCCAGGCAAAACGCCCAAGCCTGGGCAGTGTGGAACTTGCTGCTTCTAACCTGATTTTATTGCAGTTCTCACATTTCACTCTAAAAATTGAATATTGAGGAAATTAAGAATTTGTTGCATAGAATTTCCACAGGTCAACCAGAAAAACCTTCCATCCTTCCTACAGGTAGCTTCTATTAGGAGGAGTACGGTTCCCCATCCAGCCTTCTCTGCTTTCAGCCGCTCTCAGTAGCGGGCAGGGAGGAGTTACAGCCTTATTTCCATAGTGTTGTCAAGCCACAGTCAGCATGGAAGCTTTCTCAGGTCTCCCATATGGTCTAGCGGTTAGGATTCCTGGTTTTCACCCAGGCGGCCCGGGTTCGACTCCCGGTATGGGAAGTTCTGTCTTTTTGCAAAATGAAATAAGAAAATTAAAAGAACAAAATAATGAATAAACCGGAACAGAAAACCGGCCCTAAATCCGTCTGAGGAAGGGTGCCCAGGGCATTGCTCTGTAGTCCAGCGGGGAGTGAGGGGTTGCTCTGTGATGCAAGGTATTTGGTTCTTGCCTTATTTTTGATTGCTTGCAACCTCTCATGAACGGGTTGGATTCCACATGCGGAATTATACAGAGGAAAACCTGCGGAAAATAACTGATGGTGGACAGATGTCCGCTATAAACTGCACATCATCCGGGCGGAAGAAAGATCTCTCTGCCCTCCAACCGGCATTCTGGCTTTCCTTCCTATTTTCCCTTGAAGTTACTAGCGTTTCTGCCGCTCATACGCAATGCTGACTGCATGTGGGTGATGGAACACTTGCATCCATTAACTTCAATTGGGGCCGTTCGCACGCAATCTGCGCTAAAATAGAACATGCTGTAATTTGTCTTCCGATCACAGAATACTCAATTCCTACCTGCATGTCTGAGCGGACCAGCAAAACTTCATGCCTGTCAATGGCCGCATATTGTCCACGTGGATGCCGATCGCGAAATAGGCAAATCGAATCCGCCCGTGTGAGCCCCGCCTTATTACCACTGGCCATGGGTCAGTTTTTAACTTTATACTCGCTGCTGACTTCTTGCTTGATTGTAGGAGGCCCATGAAAAACCTTTTGGTCGTTCTCATACACACACCGCTTTAACCCGCACTTACCGCAGCATCCTGAGCGCCGCGATAACTGCGGTACAACGCTCCCGTTGATTTTAATGAGGCTTTCCAGATCTATGCTCCAATGTGCAATTTTCGACTGATGTTAGTTCCATTATTGTGCGTTTTTGCTTTTTTTAACGCACCCCATCACAACGATAGGGGGCAATGGATTCAAAAATGCTGCTCGACATCGCGGTAAAAATGGTCATTTTCTGAATGCGTGTGAGTGGCCTCATTTTACATCCTAGGATCCATTTAGAAGGCCAGCTTCACACGGACTGTTTTACGCAACATACTAAAAACCACGAGTTTTGCTGGTGTAATACACCGTGAATTGACTTCAATGGGTTCATTTTTTGTGAATTTTGCATGTATTTTCGTCCACACGTTTTATTTTTGTGCATTATGCATGAAAATGGCACCTATATAAGTAACATGAATTGTCCATTGACATCATTTGCAAGTGCAACTACGTGCAGAAAAGGCAAAGACGTATGCAAACACACAAAGGCATGCGCACTAAAATGTGTGCGGAAAATACACTTATGCCCATGTGAATGAGCCCCTCCTTCTTTTCTAACCTCTGACCAATCAAGATTAATGTGCATGATGCTATTGTTCTGATCAGTCCTTATTATAATCCCAGTTCATAGCTGAAAGACGGTGGTGTCACCATCAGAGCTTCAATGTGACAACACATGCTCTCCCATATGGTCTAGCGGTTAGGATTCCTGGTTTTCACCCAGGCGGCCCGGGTTCGACTCCCGGTATGGGAAGTTTGCTCTTTTTTCTAGATTGTAATCCTTAAAGGGGTTGTCCCGCGGCAGCAAGTGGGGGTATACACTTCTGTATGGCCATATTAATGCACTTTGTAATGTACATCGTGCATTAATTATGAGCCATACAGAAGTTATTCACTTACCTGTTCCGTTGCTAGCGTCCCCGTCTCCATGGTGCCGTCTAATTTTCAGCGTCTAATCGCCCGATTAGACGCGCTTGCGCAGTCCGGTCTTCTTCTTTTCTGAATGGGGCTGCTCGTGCCGGAGAGCGGCTCCTCGTAGCTCCGCCCCGTCACGTGCCGATTCCAGCCAATCAGGAGGCTGGAATCGTCAATGGACCGCACAGAAGCCCTGCGGTCCACCGAGGGAGAAGATCCCGGCGGCCATCTTCACCAGGTAAGTAAGAAGTCACCGGAGCGCGGGGATTCAGGTAAGCACTGTCCGGTTTTCTTTTTTAACCCCTGCATCGGGTTTGTCTCGCGCAGAACGGGGGGGCTGTTGAAAAAAAAAAAAAAAACGTTTCGGTGCGGGACAACCCCTTTAATCAATACTGATGACTGGGGTGCACATATTTATGTAAATATTCTATACCAGCCAATCACTGGAAGTCCAGTCTGTTACTGATCATCCCCAACATGTCATTGACATGATATCTCACCCCATTATTAGTATATTCTCCCCATGGTCTAAGCCCTAGGCCGTCTCCAGATTCTGCAGCCAATACTTTCCATAGCATTCTATAGAAAAAATGTTTTTTCCTGCCCACGAGCGGAAATCAATTGCGATTTTCCGTTCAGGGGGGAAAAGTTGCAGCATGCTCTATTTCTAGGCAGATTCCATGCAGACAGCTTCAATGGAAGCCGTCCAACCTGCAGGACTTCCACAATCCTCATTGTGGAAAATTCACGAGATCTGCGTCATCAGCTAGCGAAGGCACGGCATAATCTGTACTGAGCATGTGCACCGGCGCATCCACAATACAGAAAAAGGAAGAATTCAGACAGGTACGCGGCGTCATCCAACCCAGCCGTGTGCAGCCGACCTTCGTTATAGTCCTGCAGGCTGCGCTATTTGTTTCTTTAAAGAAAAAGCAGAAATCTAACGGAACTGCAGCCTTTGGGGGGGAAAACGGATCAATTTATTTCCATTTTAATTGTTTCTCTGAGATGGCGCCACGACTGAAGATCTACTGCTGGGTGGAATGAGCCTTCGGCAGCTCTCACAAGTGTCTGTTAAGATGCCATGTTTCAAACACTGCATTTTAATGCGTTTTCAAACAATTGCGAAACCGTTTTCTTAATGCGCCCCATTACTACAATTAGTGATGAAATGCCTTTTAAAGTGCACACAGCATTCAAATATCGTGACATTGCAAAAGCCACATTTGAATGCTAGTCTACGAAGCCCCGCTGAAATCAGCGGAGGCGTGTTACAGCGCTGAGACACTGTAAAAGGCATTGTGCGTTATAGTGGTCTTAGGCTGGGCTCACATAGCTCTATGCACAATCCGCTTGTGGGGTGTCCAGCAGCCAAAAAGGCAAACACAATTCTGGGATGTATTAAGAGATGCATAGAGTCTAGATCACGTAAGGGTCATTATCCCCTCTACTCTGCCTTAGTCAGACCTCATCTGGAATACTGGGTCCAGTTCTGAGATGTATTAAGAGAAGCATAGAGCCTAGATCACATGAGGTCATTATCCCCTCTACTCTTCCTTAGTCAGACCGCATCTGGAATACTGTGTCCAGTTCTGGGCACCGCACTTTAACAAAGACTTAGACAAACTGGAGCAAGTTCAGAGAAGAGTTACCAAGATGGTGAGCGGTCTGCAAATCATGTCCTATGAGGAGCGGTTAAAGGATCGGGGAATGTTTAGCAGAAGAGAAGGCTGAGAGGAGACTTAATAGCGGTCTACAAATATCTGAAGGGCTGTCACAGTGCAGAGGGATCAGCCCTATTCTCATCTGCACAAGGGAAGACTAGAAGCAATGGGATGAAACTAAAAGGGAGGAGACATAGATTAGATATTAGATAGTGAGGGGGATCAATGAGTGGAACAGGTTACCACGGGAGGTGGGGAGTTCTCCTTCAATGGAAGTCTTCACACAAAGGCTGGACAAATATCTGTCTGGAGGTTCCTTCCAACTCCACCATTCTATGATTCTATGAACTGGACCCAGTATTCCAGATGAGGTCTGACTAAGGAAGAGTAGAGGGGGATAATTACCTCACGTGATCTAGACTCTATGCTTCTCTTAATACATCCAAGAATTGTGTTTGCCTTTTTGGCTGCTGCATCACATTGTTGACTCCTGTTCAGTCTATGATCTATTAGTATACCCAATAGAGTTTTTATGATACATTCACAAGGGCGAAAACGCTACAGAATTTCTGCTAAGGAAAATCCTTTTCCAAATTTTGCCTCTCAAACGCCATAAAAGTGATCAAAACAGCCCCACCTATCCTATGAAATAGTACCAATAAAAACGACAGCTCATCACACAAAACAAGCCCTCCCAGAGCGCCGACATAGAAAAATAAAAAAGCTATGGGACTTTGAATGGAATGATATAAAACAAGATAATTTGCAAAAAAGTTTTTATTGTGGAAAATCCTAAAAAAAATAATTTCTCGGTTGTCATCCCGACGGCCCAATTTACATATGTAGGTTGCTCTCTGACCTCAGTAGGGACAGGAAGAGCCCTTAAAGCACCTCCCCTTCCACCATCTCCTCAGTGTCTATGGTGGCCAGGTGGAGCAAGCTCTGGGGGTGACTCACCAAGGGCACGCTGTGCTGAAGATCCCCTGGAGGTAGAGGCCGGGTCTGCACACCGCTCAGAGTCCCTGCATTCCTGGCCTGCACCACCATGGAGCCGTCAGTCATCTTGTAGTGCAGGTCTCCATGCACAGGTCTGCTTCAGAGCCGCACCGCTGCTGCTACCTATGTCTCCAGTAGTTCTTCCTGGCAGTGGTGAGCAGCGGCGTTCCTCCCAGCGCCGGGAGGCGGGTAGAGCGATGACGTTACCAGGGACAGCACGGTGACATCACGCACACGAAGTGGGGGGTGTGGCTACCGGGAGAATCCTGGAAATGGCCCCAAATTCAAATTTCTGCCTCTAATCAGGCTCTACTCCTGCTGGGGGTTATCCTGCAAACACTGAGAGTGCTCCAGCATGTCAGCAGCACGGCAGCTCCGCACAGGAAGGAGAGGCAGACCCCCTGCAAACCATGAGTGGCTATATGCCAAAGGGAATATGAAATGTCACTGTGGTTGATTTGAATGCATATATTTTCCCTTTATTTCTCCCCCCACCCAGGTCTGAAAAGCACACGGGGCTAGAAAATGCATTATCTGCAATAAGAAATTGGAAGATAACTATAAAAAATCTCTATGCGAGAATGTATGGGGAAAGTTCTAGGGGAAGAGCGGGTCTTAGGGGAAAGGAGGAACCACAAGCTTCTATGTGCAAGCAGCCTGGTGTTCAAATTCCGGACAAGCCCATGCGATAACATTGTTGGTCTTAGGGGTGTGGCTCTGCTCGTGGTGTTTAAATTAAAAAAAGGTGTCCCTTCCGCAGCCTGGTCCGTCAAGACCCTCTAAGGGTTAAGGCCAGCAGAGTCGCTGAGTTCCATCTTGGAGGTGTCCTTGGAACCCCTACCAGAAGGGGAATTAGAGAACCCGCTGCCACAAGCTGAGAATGAGAAGAAATATTATTTCTCTTCAGTTGATACAGAACACCTCATCAAAGCGGTGAGGGAGACCATGCAGGTTGAAAAGGACTAACCGTCCAGGACAAAATTTTCGGGGGACTCTGGTCCAGGAGGAAAACTATCTTCCCATTAAATCAGACCCTGCAGCAAGTCAGTATGAATGGCAGGAGCCAGAAAAGAGACTTTCAGTCTCAAGGGATCAAAAACCATCCAGCATTTGCGCCAGAAGATGTCTGCATCTATAGAGAAACTCTAAAGGTGGATATGCAGATAGCCAAAGTGGCTAAGAAAACCCTGCTACCCTTTGAGGATGCGTCACAACTTTCAGCCCCTATGGACAAGAAGGTTGACGGAATGATGAAGAAATCGTGGGAAGCGGCTTCCATCACCATTGAAGCCAATATTGCGGCGATGTCAGTAGCCAGGTCTATGGTCCTGTGGCTGAACCGGATGGAGACCTCGATAAAGGAATGGGCTCCCAGAGAGGAGTTAGCTAGCTGCCTCCCCCTTCTAAAGATAGCTACAGGATTCCTAGCGGACGCATCAGCGGAATCAGTCAGATATGGCGCAAAAACCACAGTCCTGAGCAATACTGCAAGGGCAGACGGGACTTCGAAGAACAAGCTCTGCGCAATTCCTTTCCAGGGAGAGTATACGTTCGGTCTTGTCCTGGATAAAATCCTTGAGGAAGCGGGGGACAAGAATAAAATCCTTCCGGATAGGAATCTTCCCAAGAAGGACGCAGCAGCCACCTCCAGAAATCAGAGGGGAAAATAGGGAGGTGGTCGTACCCCCAAAGGAGTTCAGAGTAAGGAAATTCAGCAAGTTTCTGACCCAACGGTGGGGGTAGACCGTCATGATATCTGGGCCAGTGGCAGCGGGTAACGTCCAAGTCCTGGGCACTACAATTAATCAAAACCGAATATCAAATTAAGTTTAACTCTCTACCCCCCCAAGAGATTCTTCCTAACATCCCCGGGGTCCCCGCAAGAATAGGAAAATTTGATAAAGGGCTTTTATTCTCCCCTTTTCTTAACCAAAAAACCAAATGGCTCTATAAGAACCATATTTAATCTCAAGGCCCTAAACAAATTTATTTCCTAAAGAAAATTTAAAATGGAAACTGACAGGCCCATCCTACCTCTAATAGATCTCGACAGCGTCATGTGCACCATAGACCTTAAAGACTACCATGTCCCAATAACTACCGCCCATTACAAATAGCTAAGATTTGCCCAGCAAATGGGCAATGTAATTTATCACTACCAATGTATGGCTCTGCCGTTCGGTATCTCTACTGCCCCTAGAGTCTTCATGGAAGTAGTGATAGAAATGATAGCCTACTTTAGGAGAATCAAATCCTTATCTTCCCTTATCTGGATGATTTCTTGCTAGTGTGAAGATCAGCAGAAACCATAGGTACAGACTTGTCTGTAGTCCTGTCCACATTAGATGACTTGGGGGGGCGGGATAGTAAACAGACAAAAGTCAGACCTGATCCCTGGTACGCAGAAGATATATCTAGGAGTACTCCTAGATTTCCGCACCCAAGAATCACGGCTCCCCCCGTCCAAAACCTTATCCAATTGGGTTCGTCCCTATGTCAAGCAACACCAGTATCCATTAGGGATGTAATGAAACTTCTGGGCCTATTAACCGCTTGTATACAAATAGTCCCATGGGCCCAAGCCCATACCCAAAGCTGCAACGGTTTATCCTTGGCAATTAGGACAAATGGCAAAGGTGAGGCTGACCGCTCTAACAGTCCCTGCGCTGTTGGTTTTCCCAGAGTAACCTTAACAAAGGTACCCCTTAGTCACGAGAACCCTCTACGTCCATCATGACAGATGCAAGCAAGAGGGGGCGGGGAGCACAAGTAGCGGACCTAACCTTTCAGAGAACTTGGGACTCTCAAATAGTTGCATGCTCATCCAACTATACGGAGCTAAGGGCAATGTGGGAGGCCCTTTGTGTGGCAGAACCCCAGGGAACACGACACCCGCACCTTCTACAGCTTGCGGCAAGGATACTACGCTGGGCAGAATCCATGGTGCTAGCCCTCTCAGCGATCCACCTGAAAGGGTCTATAAATACCGGCGCAGATTTCCTCAGCAGATAAAGCGTCCTGCCAGGAGAATGGCATCTGAATCAACAGGCCATCAATCTCTTAATGCGTCAGTGGGTGCAACCACAGATCGACCTCTTTGCCACTAAAACAAATACAAAATGCCGGGACTTTTATTTCCTCAATCCAAGGGACAATCCATGCGGGGTAGACGCTCTGTCTCAGAGCTGGGACATAGATCGTGCATATGCGTTTCCCACCTTCCCACTGATCCCTCATATCCTCAAAAAGTTTCAGGTCAGCCAAGCAGCGGTAATCCTAGTCGCCCCCATGTGGGACAAGAGACCTTGGTATTTCGTACTGAAGACCTTAGCAATCCAGGGTCCGCTCCAGCTACCAGTCAAGGAAGATCTCCTATTCCTGTCCCTACTGAGGGCAACCTCCATATGTAAATGGGGCCGTCATGATGACTCCTGGTTAGTAATCCGTTAATTTTGGTATTATTGTAATCATACCTATAGAAAAAATGTATCGTGTCATTTATGCTGCATAATTATTGATGTAGAAAAAAAAACTGGCAAAATTGATGTCTATAATACATCCACAAAAATGGTACCAATAAAATCTACAGTCACCACGCAAAACAACAAGCCCTTGTACGGCATGTCAGCGGGAAAATAAAGTTATGCTTTTTGATAAGTGGAGAGGAAAATCCTTGAGGGCTGGCTAAGTAAATGCGCAGAAACTCAATTGAACATTCCGGACATCTTTCCTTAGGAGGCCCTTTCCACGGTGCAGTTATGGGCGCCATGTTTCATATCATGAATTTACCTACACATGGATGCCAAGCATGCTGTGCAACAGATGTTTAGTTTGGCAGGTATGTGATTCTGTGGGTCCCACAGCGACAGGAGTGAATGCACTGTGTCTGTGGTACACTCAGTTTCTTAATTATAGCCGTTCGTTCGGTCATAAGATGAATCTGCTCGGCCAGGGAATGCAGCAGGGAAACTGAAGGAGCCCTAATATTGCCTTGAACTGCTACCTTAATTACTCTAATAGGACCACATCAGATTCTGAGGATTTATTTCTCTTTTTAAAGAGACAATTATGGTTAATATTTCACTTTTTATTATCTAGATGCTCATTTCAGTATTTTTACAGATATAATCTATGCTCATTATATATAACAAAAAAACCCTCCTTCGAGCCGGAATCGAACCAGCGACCTAAGGATGCCTGCATCGCCTCTACAGTCCTCCGCTCTACCAGCTGAGCTATCGAAGGCTTGTGTTTTGCTGTTAACCTGTTGCTATCACCAGTGGTATATTCTTGTATAAGGCCACTTTCAAACAGGAATTACCTGTTTTTTGTCAGCTTTTCACTTCTGTATTGCTAGAAAATAAAATATACGGAAGTAATATTTTCAACAGATGAAATACTGAGAAAATATGGTTGTAATGTCATCAGTAACACACCTGTACTACGGATATGTGACGATACATATGTCTGAGGTCACCAATTGTCACCAATGAAAATACAAAAGTGGCTGAAGTTAAAATACTTCAAAAATACCAACAATAGTAGTTTAAAGGATAAACAAAAAAACTAATCTTCCCATACCGGGAGTCGAACCCGGGCCGCCTGGGTGAAAACCAGGAATCCTAACCGCTAGACCATATGGGAGGACAGAGAAGGCTTTATGTGAGGAGTTATATGAGCCCTCTTTCAGTAATTGTCATAGGATAGGTCATCAGAGGTTGATGGTCGGTGATCCACCATTAGTCTTAATTATTGCAACTCGGTGCTGAACAGCCTCCCCCACACCAGACTCTCCTCCTTCCAGTCTATTCTGATTGCGGCAGCCAGGCTCATCTTCCTGTCCAGCCACTACTCGGACGCCTCTGCCCTGTGCCAGTCACTGCACTGGATGCCTGTCAAATATAGAATTCAATTTAAAGTCACCACTTTCATCCATAAATCTCTCCACAGCACCGTCCCGCCCTACATTGCCTCCCTCATCTCAATCCACCACCCAGCCCGGGCCCTCTGCTCCACAAACGAAATCAGACTGAGTGTCCCTTTAATTCGAACCTCTTATTCCCGCCTCCAAGACTTTTCCAGAGCAGCACCTGTCCTCTGGAATGTACTACCCCAAACTATCTGGGCAATCCCTGACACCCAAAACTTCAGGCGTGCTCTAAAAATGCAACTCTTCAGGGAGGCATACCATATTTCCTAAACCAAACCCCTCTGTACCCTCTGATAACATGCTCTCTGACCTACTGACTGCAATCCCTGCTGGCCACCATCAAGCGCCCCCTGCAGTCATACCGATTCAGCGCCCAAACGGCTTAAGTCTGACTATTTATGTGTTTAGCATCCCTCACTCTCCACCTCGCCATACCGTGCATATCTCCAGCTCCTTTACCTTCTGTATCATCCCATTATCTGTAGTATGTAAGCTAGTTGGAGCAGGACCCTCACCCCCACTGTTTCTGAAGTGGCCCAGTACATCTATTTGCCCCCCTCCATAATGTCATACATGACATGTCTTTTATATGTGGACTGTGCAAATAGTCTAGTCATTCTGTTATGTGTATTATACAGCTGCAGCAAGTGAGGAGTTAAGTGTTTGCAAGAGACTGTGAGATGCTTGTAATGTATCAATTTGTCCTGTAATGTGGTATGAGTGAGACTATAAATAGGAGTGTCTGAGAGTGGTAAAAGGTTAATTATTCAAGGTCAATTCTCTGGTCTATTCTTCCGGGTCACTGAGAGTGCCAGCCACATGGGGGTACCTTCAAATCCCATGTGGTGAAGAACGGAGGAGGAAGAGCTGTTTCTTATCTTCTGTGTACCAGTGATCATGGAGAAGTGAGAGCCCCCAAAAGAGAGAGAGTGTGAGCGTGTTGGTGGTGAGTTTCTGTGCAGAGGTATTCCCTTACTACTGTTCCTATGTGGCTGTCCTGTGCCTGGGATAACCGCACAGAGGTACTGAAATACTGCTGTTTCCTACATGGCTGTCAGTTGCCAGGGATCTCTGTGTAGAGGTACTATTCTACTGTTTAGTTTTCCTGCACCTCCAACTTGTGTAAAATGTGCCTTTCACCCAGTGTGGTCTTTAAATAATGTTTTGCCATGCCCTGACCGTTCCCAGGGATGTGAGGTACATTACAAAGTCTGTGGCTCATTTCTTTACCGCTGAGGGTCATTACAGTGGGTATCCGAATGGTGGCATCACCCGTGACAACTTGTATCCTCTGAGGGGTTTTCCGGAAGAAACCAGCGCTGCACTGGCCAAGGTTGCGTGCGTCCCTCCAGGAGGGAGCATGGTAAGTGCCGCCGTGACAAGCAACCATCTTACCCTCCCAGCTCCTCACCGTAGGCCCTGTGTCCGGGGTCATCCTACGGGATGCTGCATTTCAATTAATTGATTACTACATGTAACCATGGTTTTTATATTTTTGTCTTTCTGTATCCCCGTTTTTGTAAGCGTTACAAAATACGTTGGCGCTATATAAATAAAGATCATTATTATAATTACCCCAACAGAAAGCACTTATGTGAGAACCTTTATTATTTCTCTTCTTTAACCCTTCATTGCCAAGGCCTATTTCGTCCCAAAGGATAAAAGCCATACTTTTTGTTATGTCTTTGTTGACCCGGGTATATGAGGGCTTGTTGTTTGTGTTGACATATAGTTTTCATTGGTACCACTTTCGTGTACATATATATTTTTTTTAAAAGGGCAGGGAGAAAAAAATACAAATTGTGCAATTTTTTTTTAGCAGTATTCGTTCGCTTTTACACGGCCGAAAATTTTTTTTCCCACAAATATGAACCCTGTTCTTTTTAATGGGGTCATATACAGGGGCAAATTTTTTTCTACATCCCCCCCCATTTCGGTGTTAGAAAAAATTGCATCATGTCTTATCTTTTAAAGGGTTAACTGCAGGGATCAGTCTTCTCACCGATCCCTGCTTTTGCAGTGAGAGGCCGGCTGTGACTGACATGCTTAACTTCTGGGCTCATGCCCTCCATAAGTCATGTGTTTACATTTATTGGTGGGAGGCCCTTCCCAGCCAGGACCTACATCTATGTCTTGGGGCAGGAAGGGTGATTAAGGAAAATGAGTTTCCTAGTCTCAGGGCTCCTTCACACTGGAGACTGCGATATCGCACAAGAAAATCGCAGCTTTCTTCATTCGTTTTTCCGTGTCAGCAATGCTTTTTCTTGTTGAAAATTGTGTATCGCATCGCTGCCGCCCGCCATTTTATTGCGCAAAAGCCAATAGGAGTTTGTAAGGTTAAAAACACATTGCACAAAAACTGCGTTGTGATAAAAAGGAGCCTCCAGAGGGGAACAGGGGCTGGAAAAAATATTACGAAATGCAGACAGATAGGACCTGCCGCGATTATTTTTCATGCCACATCACATGAGTGAAAACATTGCAAATGGGAACGAAATCATTGAAAATCATTGATTTCATAATTCTGCGCTTTCATTAACTCTTGCATCAAAGTGTTTTGATGACTGGAGATCCGGGCTCTTACACCCCATCAGTCACTGAAGTGAGGGGGCTGAAGTTTTGTGTCTTTGGCTGTGATCATCCAGTGCTGTACAGCTTCATAGACTTTATATGGAGCTCGCCCACCACTCCAAGCAGGGCCAAAAGGAGTTGAATGAGCCCTTCTGCCCATTTTTTAGCAGTTTGTGGCAGTCTTGGCACCCGGATCCTCAATATATAAAGACTTTTTATGTTGCAAAAGAGCTTTAAAAGTTTAGTTAATGAAACGGGTAAAAACAATGTCCTTCGAGCCGGAATCGAACCAGCGACCTAAGGATGTCTGCACCTCCTCTACAGTCCT